>OMLB01020388.1:26023-36774 GCA_900302555.1 Myripristis jacobus
AAAAAAAAAAAAAAAAAAAAAAAACTTGGGAGGGGCTATTCAGAGAAGAATCCCATTAGGACGGTATGCACAAAAAATGTCAAAATTGGAGTTAACTTCCCACTTAACAGCAGCTGTAAAATCAGTGAAATGTTTAACACCCCCTCTCTGACACACACACATACACACTCTTTTTCCTCCCATGACTCCTTTTTTTTTTGCAGATCGATTGGCCTCCATCCGCACATATGATGAAATGCCAATAGTGAGTAGTCATTTTGTATTTATCTTTTTTATGTTTTTAGCAATGCTTTTCCAAGAGAATATTCACACTTCCAGGGCCACCAAAGTGTACCTTAGGTAGAGGCACAAACACTGTACCAGCAGAGAGAGCTAGAGAGACAGCGGCAGGACACACACACAGAGAGAGAGAGAGAGAGAAGATTGTGCTGCCAGCTGCAGCTCTCCATCCTCTGGCTGATGCAGGCAGAATAAACCAGACTTTAATCACAGCACAGTAATCACTGGATTATACAAACCATGGGAGAGTAATGCACACTAATTACAATGCTTTAACACTCCAGACATGCACATGCACGTGCGCACATACACATACCACACAAATACTGCATAATACAGTCTAAATGTGTGTGTGTGTGTGTGTGTGTGTGTGTGTGTGTGTGTGTGTGTGTGTATGCATGCGTGCGGGGCAGAGCTAACAGTTGCTCATTAGTTAATCTACAGTTAGTGTGACTTGCAAGCTTGTGGGGTGGAGGACTGTACACGAACTGTGAGAGTGAAACAGTACAAGATGGACTGAGTATGCCAGGAGAGTACAGAGATATTTTTAAATAGTGCTCTGATTAAAAGTAAGGAACACTGTGCTCTGTAAAGAGGAGGTAAGATAACAGAATGCAGTCCACAGCGCCTTAGCAAGCGGCAACATTAACATATTCTTAAATCCGCCTCATTAGTACTAAACAGACTGACTACAGCTTTTTATTTTTGTGCATTCAGTTCTGCTCCACAGGGGGGCTGAGCGTTAACTGACCTGGCATAAAACAGGATAACATTAGCTGCTCCAAACCCAGAAACGAAACAAGTATCACTGGTCCGCTCTGTGCTAGTAATTCCTTGCAGCCTCATTGTGGCTCAGCTCTTACATGTTTCCTTCATTATGTAGCAATTGTGGCCCTAATCCAACCTAATCCATTTCCTGATGCCTTTGACACATTAGCTATTCTGTTAGTGTATATTTTATCTACAGATTTATTCATGATTAGATCACTTATTAAACAAGAAAAAACCCCCACAATATATCAATATATAATGCAGAGCTCTTGGCCAAGAACACTGCAATGGACAAAAATCTCTATCTTAACAAATCATTTATAGTCTCATATTCAGTGTTAAAATCTTATTTTTCAAAAACCTGCCAGTTGGATGTGACAGTTCCACCCGTTTCCAATGCAAATCAACTTGTCTCCAAAATTTTTTGAATCAACTGTTGTTTTCTCGATACCAGTGGGCTGATCTGCTGTATTCTTCCTTGTTGCAACATATTTATAAAATTCACTGAAACTGCATCAGAAACATGTAGGCTCATCTCATCCCAGTGGTCACTTCTGTCGTGTCTTTTAAGAAAAACAAAATGCAACTAAATGCGAGACTACATGACCTTTTTAGATGGATTTTTCTGCAGCATGTAGCACTTAGTGTTCTTGGCATGTTTAACGATATGAATTGTTTAACTGTAACAATAGCTGCATGCTGGAATGATGCTCCCTTAGTGTTTATTTGTAGTGATTTTAACATTTCAACCTGTTTTTTTTTCTTCCTCTTTTGCAGGTCATGATGTAGAACATAGCACCTGGTCAGCTTTTCTGGATATGCGTACACTATCTTTATTACTAACTGTCGCAATTTTGACACAGGACACACTGAGACAGCGCCTGAAGCTTCTAACCAACGAGAAGTGTGACCTCCAAAGCCAACTGATGGACTGTCGCCTCAGAATTGAACAAGAAGGGAAGGTGTGTATCTCTGTCAGCACAGTTACTGTTCAAGGGCTTTGTGTTTGGCTGTTGAGTGTATTGTTAAGGGTCACAGTGTCTGGTTTTCACTTCTCAGACAAGCGGCTCTGCTCAATTCCTGGTTAATAAGGTTACCATTACCATTTACGTTTGGTAACAAAGGATTGAGAAAGATTTCCCTGTTGTTGTTTTTTTTCCATCCTTTCTATTTTTAGAATGATCAGTGCAACATCGAACCCAACCTTTGTCCTGCACAAGTGTGATTGGACTTGTACGCTCTCACTTTATCAACTTGTTGCTCTGTGCATTGTTCTGTTCAGCAAACAGGAGGATATTAGTTGAATGAAGGTTTTGCCACGCAGCGCTTGCAGCACTTAATCCTCCTTCTAATCTGTTGCTCATTAACACCGAAGACCTCCTGTAACACGCCCTGATACACACAGGCAGCACGCACATAAAACAAAACAAAACACCATAAGCAGGCTACTATTTGCTGTTAAATCTTTACAGGCAGCCACTATTAGGAAAAAAAATACTGCAAAACAGTGAAACATGTACTCTGTTTGTTTCAAATACCAGGCATTTCATAAAACCAATGATGAGAGGCGAGCATATCTTTCTGAAATCGCTAAGGTAAGTGTCCCCATCCATCCCTGCCAACACAAGTCATAATTACAGTTAAGCTGAATAAGTAGCTTTCACACCTATTGATTTCCAATCCTTAAATATGTGCCACGATGAAGGATAGCTATTGTGGCTAAGTGCTGCAGAAGGAGAATATTGTGGACACTCTCCACAGTCTGCTCCTTTTGAAAGAGAGCAAATGGCTGGTTTGCTCTCTTCTTCTCTTTCAGGCCTAGTTCTGCTCTCCCATTCATCCTCTTGTGCTGCTCTCTCTTGTTATATAATAGGTGAGTCTCTGCTCAACTAAAAAGTGAGTCAAGGACTTTGCAGCTTACAGTATGTTGCAACAAAGCTGGGTCCCTGCAGTGCTCAAATTTTTAAAACACATCTGTACATGTAAAGGAAAACTCTGCAGCAATTTGTCATTTGTCTTTGCACACAAAGCCATCTAAACACAATGATTATGTGTCTGCAGTGTAATTACACTCGTGAATTTTCTGCTGCCACAGCTGTCTTCCACCCTTGAAGCTAACAGAAGGCAGTTCTCCGTCCTACCACAAGGGGCAGCAGAGAGCAAACAGAAAAGGTCAGTGAGGTTCAGTGTTTGCCACAGTAGAGGTTGAATGAAAGCGCCCCAAGTCAGGAGTTGTCACTACGATCACATCAGCGGTCTTCAATCTGTCCAGGAGGAAAAACACATCTAATTCAAGTCAAACGGATCTACTCTTTATCCACTGTTGGCCTTGGCATGTTGAGCATTTACTGTACTAACCATTTCTGTGTAGGGTTATACTGATTTATGCTTTTCTAAAGAATAATAAGGATTCAGTTGTAGTTTTTAAACTGATAAAAAGGTCTAGCCATATTTGCAAGCACAGTGTATTTTCAGTGACAGTTATATTGAGCTAAATTATATCAGTATCCTGAAACCAATCCATAGCAAGGTGAGAACAAAATAAAGAAGCTACATTGATATTAAACCAATTTTGCCCTGGCATTCTGTTTCATACCTTGGAGAAGATGTTGTATGTTCTCCAGAATATCTCTCATCTGCACTAAAGCTCTTCTTGTTGGTAATAATGTTTGTCTAATATGTAAAGTAATTGTCTGATTTCAACCACATTCAGTGAGACTTGTTGGCTTTCAGGTTCTTGATCTGTAACTAATGGAGGAATGCATGTTGAATTTAATAATTCACAGTTAATGAACGAATAATTGTTGAAATAAGTTATCACAGGCTATTATTGCCGTGAGATCTGATCATTCACGTTAGCTTTGACATTTTTGTGAAGTTTGTAACTGACAGTAGATCTGCAGCATCTGTGCGCCAAAGCCTTTATATTTTCTTATTAATCGATTTCTTATGTCATGCATTCATATGCTCATAATCTTCTCCCAGTTTTGTCTTGGTGACTAGAGAGAAGCCGACCAATAGGAAGTCAGAGACCGATTCTAAGAGAGGAGAAGACAAAGGAGAAGATGGAGGAGGGCGTGTGGGAGGAAGAGATGGAGGTGGAAGGAAAGGAGGGAGGAGAGAAGAGAGGAAAGCTGCGATGGGAAGCAGATTACCCACTCTGAAGCACTACCTGAAACACAAGTCCTATCCCGAACCTGGTGTGTAGACCAGCTATAAAGGTTTTAAAGCTGTTAATGTTCGTCTCTTCTAAGCGCATCGGATGAGTTGCAGTAGTGTGTTGCATATCCTCTACGTTTCCAGTGCCAGGATATTTTGTATGGACTTTCTGAATCTTTCATCAGAGGCTGATTGTGAAGAAGCAATACAGTTCCCATGTAATGTTTGCATGTACCATAATGTGCCATAATAATGTTATACATGTGATGACAATTAACACAATAATGGCTGGAATAGCTCAGTAGTACTGATTTAGATCCCAACCGAGTGATTTGATTGGACAAGAGGCATTCCATGAGTGCTGATATTCAGTAAAACAGCACTAAGTCATTTTAGTATTTCTATATCACTCCACTTTACAAGTGTTTTGTAACGACTGTTATTTACAATAACTGCCGTGATCTACATTGTAACTATATTGCACCATGACAGCATGGTCATAACTAAAGTATGAACACGTTACAAAGATGAGTCAAAGAGTATTACATAAGCAAGCGATGGTCACACTGTTTTTTAAGCTGACTGTTGAATTTTCAAAATGTAACTGTTTGAATCTTAAGTGAATCTGGTGATCTGGAAAACCTGGAATGTACATCCAGCGAACCTGGATCCACTCCCTCATTCAAGCACATATAATATAGAAATCCAGCAGTCAGCATACACAAACACTATTACCACCACTTGCTTATGTTATACTCTTAGAGCTAAAGATATACAGGCAAATGTGCCACTAAACTTCCATGTCGCTGTTAGATGAGGTTTAGGAGGCACTGCTTTAGAGGCAACTGTCTGAGTGTAAAAGTACTATGAGTGACTGTGTGATGGAGACATCCAGGCAAATCGTTTATGTTCTGACAGAACTATTTGTGTTGGTACAGCCAAAAATGTATTCAATAAGTCATAAACTGTTGACTCTTATTGCTATTAACAAATAAATGGCCTCATTTGTAAAATTGTTGTTTGAAAGCAATATCACACTCAAGGTTGTGCTGTTATATTGTGTATTAGCATGTCTATGACTATCTATGACGGAATCACAACTGTGCTGATATTCATTCTAACAGCACGACCTCAAGTGTGATATTACCTGATTATCATCTCACTGATACTGCGACATATATGAAAGTATACAAAATGGGACTAAAATGCTAACCCATAATGTAATGGCCTAAATTTCCCACATCATTCAATTATGCTGTTTCCTTACAGCTTTTTTTTTTTTTTTTTTAATTTAAAGAAGAGAGTTAAGGAGAAATGCATGATGAGGAGGTGGAGGTATTACTGGCTCTAAGTATGGTGAGGTCATCTTGTAATGTGTCAGAAGCCTGCTGAGTCTGACATTTCCAGCATCACAGCCATTTCTTCCAAAGCACCTCCTACAACTTGCGTTACATAAACAGCGCTGAATCCACATCTCTCTTCGTATGTGGTTCATCTGCGTAACCACCCCATCCCACCCACCGACCGCCTTGATAAATGTGGGTGTAAGAAATCTGTGTTCTTAAAATGCTATGAAATACAACGCTGAATATGAGAATTGCCAGAATGCTGTATCACTCTTGTTTATGGACCAGTGTGGAGGATGGCTTTGGGTGGTTTGAGATCCTGAATTGTAACATTATATCAGAAGCAAGCATCGTACTGGCAAGACTGCCATGAATGCTTCTTTGTCTGTTGCTTTCTTTGGCTTTATTTTATGAATACCTTTTGTTTTTATTATTCTGGTTGACTGACACAACCACTGTTCAGTGTTGTGCCAGTCAACCAGTGGATTGTGACTCAATTTGGGTGACATATTCTTAGAGAACAGTGTTAGCAAATACACAAATTTATGTCCAAGGTCTGTGTGACCAGAGGGCCTGGGTTCAAGCTATGTTGTCAGGAAGTATCTGCCTTTTTGAAGTGTCCGTAATATTAAAGGGACCGTTTAGATTTGTTGACTCAAGGTGGTTTGAGTTCCTCACCAGTTGTGTTAGCAGCTCCCTGCGGTCTGGGATCTGGCTGCTCGTCAGTGGCTTTTCTCAGAGAGCACATAGGCTCAGCAAACAAAACATTGTAAGTCACAATAAAACAGACAGCAGGTACATATTGGTACTATTTTAATCACTGCTGAGCATAGCAGTATTACTGTGCTCTGGCAACTGCAAGCATATCATGACGCCTATGAAGTGTTAGCTGACTCTTTTCTGAATACACCTGGTATGTGTTGCGATAATAAGTTAACAGTTTCCAGTGTGTATTAACGCCACTGTTTTTTCTGCAATACCTAAAATAGTTCCAAAATGTACCTTTTGAGAGGAGAATATAATACAACATTTGTCTGTGCTCTGTACACCAAATGCTTTGAGTCGGTATTGATGCATGACACGTGACACGCCATGCTGAAGTTTCTGACTTGGACTTGTGCATTTCTGAGGACAAGATAATTATTTCTGACCTCTGAACACAATCAAATGCTGCATTCTGCATCGTAGATACAAAAAAATGAGTTGTATTTTTTTGTTGTGGATGGGTGAAATCTTTTTTGTCGCTAAAAATGTTGACTTTCTCAGGGCATGGGGACTCGCCACAGGAGCTGAGACAAAGCATCATTAACATTACCAGTGAGGAACTCATACCTCCTTGTGTCAATAAACCCAAACTATCCCTTTAAATTCCTGATCTGTGACAAACCTTGTGCTCTGAATGGCCTATGGAAAGCATGGAGAGAACTTCCTTTTAGGTGTCAGTATGAACATCACTTTGTCACATTCAGATTATAAAACCTGACTGAAAAGCAGCTGAAAAACACCAGGTTTGTTGACACAGCAGCTCAGTTAAGCTTCCGCTCATATATTTCTGATATGGCTGGGTAAATTGGTGTTGGAGTCTCAATGTGCTACAGTGACAGGTTGTTTGGCTTAGATTAACGACTTCATTTAAAGACAGCCATTTCACAATTCTTTATGAAAGAGTGAACACATTCACTATGTACCACTTTCGCTCCTTCCTTTAGCTTCTTCCTTCCTTCTTTCTCTCTTTTTCATCCACATTCACATTTTAGCACATTTCACTGCATTCTGCTCATGAATCATACAGCCACAGACCAGCTAGAAGTCCTGTGCTGACAGGTGAGGTGCTGGTGACAAATCACTCCAGTATCTCTCAGATCAACATGTTTTGCTCACAGTGAGCATGCAACACATGGTGTGCATGTGCATTTGTGCGTACGTACATGTGTGTAAATGAGTCATTAGTTTGCATGGGTGGATTATACATGTGCAGCCACACATGAGTTAGATTCCACCATAAAACTGGAATAGAGCTGAGGACTTTCATGTTTCCCTTTCCTGTTCGCATATCATGGCGTGTTGTGAGGAACTGCAAATGAGTTGTTATTTTAGAGTAATGCAGGTACTGAGAGTGAGTTCCAGTGAAATGGAAGAAGAATGTCTCTGTAGCATCTGTCAACAGTCTGAGTGGGTGCACGGGTTTTGAATTTCACTGCGGGGTTGTGAAATTAAGGCCACTGTTATTTTTCAGTATACCAGATTGGATTTGCCTCGGCTTGAATCATCAGTCCCACTCAACATGTTTGGATAAGCTCGAACTCTGTTTTTATTTTCATGTACTTTATGTAAATGCTTCCGCAAACATGCACCAGACTGTGCTTGTTTTGTGTGTTTGTGTGTGCCTGCGTGTGTTTGTTTGTGTCAAAAAACTCATAATGCTAAAAAGCCAATACCCAGTAAAATTAATAACTTAATCAGATAAAATAAATGTTGTCCTTTACCCAAGCTGTTCTTACAGTTTGTCCAGTCCACATAAAGCTTGGCAGGTATTTTAGGCAAAGGTTAAAAAAATATATATTTATATATGTTTTTGCCCCACTGTCATTCAACTCTTAACTCCAAAGCGACATATCTCCAAATGTATTTGGCTGATTCCACAAAATTTAGTGAGCACATTCATGCTTATCAGAGAAAAACAAAAACTGTCAATTTTGGTGACACCTTGATCTTTTCTGTAGCTCCAACCTCAGACCTTTGCACACAAGATATCCCAAAATCAAATTAGTGGATTGCCATGATAGCTGATGAGTGCATTCACACTCTTCAAAGAAAGACCCCTTTTAATTGCAGTGACCCTGTGAACTTTCCTCTAGCACTACTCTCAGACCAGGAATTTGACTTGCACACAACACATCTCTAAAAGTAATGAATGGATTGCCACATAATTTGCCTCCCCCTCTGTAGAATAAAACATGTTTACTTACTGCATTTTGTCTGCTTTGTTGCTGAAGGGGATATTTTTTTGTCTCTCCCAACAAGGAATTGGAATATCTGCCCTTGCCTCAGTGGCACCTCTGTTAGCAGTTGAAAGACCTGCTGTCAACTAGGATGAAGGCAAATTTCCTGGTGTGTTTTCATGACAGGTCTGCTGACAGAGAACCACAGGCTGTGCAGCACTGAGGTGCCACGACCTGCCAGTGCCGCTGGGAGCATCCTGCTGGCTCTTGTCATTTAAGCACACATGCATCCTGGGGTATGAATCCTGGCAATTTTGGTGTCACCAGCACCTTTCCTTGAATGCCACCCTCGGGCAAAATTTCAAAATTCATGTTATGATATATATATGATATATTTGACAGATTTTGCAGATTGCTGTGAAAATTGGTGAGCACATTCATACCTCTCAGAGGACCCTCACTCAGGACCTTTTATGTAGTGCCACCATCAGGCCAAAATGTCAGATTTGCATACATGATATCACTAAAACCAATTGCCATGATATTTGGTGAGTGTATTCATTCTTATCAAAGGAAGATTCCCCTTGAATTGATGACCCCAAAATCAACCTTATGACCTTTTCTCTAGCGCCACCTTCAGGCCAAAATCTACAAGTCCCATTCTCCCAATACTTGCATGCACAAAGCCAGTGGGACATCACCAATGAAGGGGGGCCTATGCCGTCTTTTGGCCCGTTATTCTGAAATCTCAGTAGTCAGAAAAATGTCCCATTCGACCGAAAGCCCATTAGGCCTGTTATCCCGAACACAAGTACCCATTGCTCTGAATTTGCTCCAAAAATTCACACTGGAGTTGTTGGAGTTCAGTAACTGACGGTTTTGCATTGCTGCCAAGAAAGGCATCCATCCCTGTTTGCCCAAACCTTAACCTCAGGAAACCCCTGCCTGAACTTAGAGGACATTTTTCAGACCACTGGGGCTTTGGAATACCAGGGGTTTATTTTCAGGATAGCTTGCTGTTGGACTAATGGGTTTCCAGTCCCATGGAATATTTTTCTGACTGTTTGGGTTTCGGAATAATCGGCCTTCAAACCAATGTGCCTGGAGGGCCTGTGCTAGTTAAATGCCAAAAAATTGCCTCTTTTATCTAGTCCACAGAACTTCAGGCAACTGTGTGCTCATGCTCACACAAATATCAGATAATTTAAATTATGTCCATGGAGTGCTGCATCGATTCAATTCCTTGTAGGGATGCAATACGAGTATGCATAGAACAAACCCCTCATAATTGTGATCATATATAGCCAATCAGCAATTAGTGAGCAGTAATTCCAGCACAAACACTGATGCATTTCAGCCGTGATATTCTGTGTGACTCATTACTTTGAAGATGGCTTCCAAGATTCCAAGTCCATTTCTTTTATCTAGTGGCAACGAGTATTACATTCGTGGATAGCTCTACATTATATCTGACGCTGAAACCTCTGAAATACATGTAAATACATTTATTGATAGCAATGCTATGGGTAATTTTCACTGCTTTTTCAATATGTATGCACAGAGACAAACATCAGCAGATTTAGCTCCTAGTTTCTTGGGTACCAGGGGATAGAAATGAAAAATAGGTGCTGCTTGTGAGTCCTTGACGGTCTTCTGTCCTTGTCCTCCATCTTTCTTGTGATGGTCTGAAGACACACTCTCCCCTCTCCCCACACGTGCCTTGTTTCTCCTAGCTGAATATAGATAGGAACACCTTGTCATCCCTCGGTTTGTGACGCACACTGGGTCCCTGTGTGTGTCTCCCCAAAAATAGACCAATCTGCGAGGGTCTGATGAAGGGGAAACAGCTCTGTCTCTGTCACAGTCACACACCCAGATGCGCTCATTCATATTCATATTCACATTTATAAAAGCATATATCTACATTTCTAATACCTCCAGGCATATTTTAGTTTGACTAGACTAAACCCAAGCTTTTTGAAAGTTTTTTAACCCATTGTGACTCTGTAATCTGCATTTTGCTCCACTGATCACAAATATCATACATGTGAAAAACCTTTATTAATGCACACAAACATTTTACACATAAACTCATGCTTAGCTATCACATACTGTGCATTCATCTCAAGAATGCACACAAGAATGCAAGAAATATACCTGACACAATGGCCTCAATCTGTTACATCTATAGCTAAAAAGTAGCAACGTTTCAGCAGACTGGGGATGCGGCAACTTTCACTATCACTGGAACAGA
>OMLB01020391.1:3155-14880 GCA_900302555.1 Myripristis jacobus
GATGGGGGGGAAAGAGATGGACAGAGGAATCCAAGAGAGAAAGAAGTTGAAGCACGTGGGAGGAGGAGGAGGATGAGAAAGTTGACGAGTGGAAGCGTAGAGGACCAAGAGGAGGCAAGATGGCACATGGAGAAATACATGAGGAAGACAAGTTGAGGTTAGCACTGTTAACATCGAGAATATCAAATAAGGAATGTGTGAATGTCGGCATGAAAAAGAAGCAGTAATGAGGGAAATGGCAAGAGAGGATCTGCCAAATTGGTATTCCTTGGCTGAAACAAGCGAGAGTCTAGAAACAGTAGAAAAACTCACAGACAGGAGGAAAATTAATGAAAAGTGAAGGAAGGAGGCAGGGGGTGGAGAAGGTGAAGCTACATGTGGTTTATTATGGATAGTCTCGGGGTTTAAAGCAAAGAAACTGGAGATAAAAAATCATTAGGGGAATTAAATCACAAATCCTCACTGGGTGTATTGTCTGGACCTTCAGCTGCTCTAGACTTTGAAGACGATTGTGTTGGAAGCAAGAACAGCAACAATGAATAAAGAACCTGAAGACGTACATTTTATGCATCACAGATTACCTAACATTGGTTTGTTTTATAGCGCAGTGACAGTTCTGTTCAGGTTCTTGAGTCAGAGAAACAGAAAGAGAGCAGGTTGTCTGCTTTACCTGGATAAGGCAGGCAGCCGGGTTTCTCCTCTTCTCAAAGTGCTTCTGTCTGTGCTGCTCCTGGACCTTCAGGGCAAAGCCTGAGCCCAGAATACCCTGGCAGAGGGCAACAGGAGTAAATACTGGAAGTGCAATTGAAAATGTGCCCATGACTCATCTTCATTACATTGTAGAGAAAAGAACTACTGCACTTGTCAAGAACGTCCCAACACGGCTGCATAAAACATGAGGTACAGGGTCAATTCTGAATTTCTAACTTATGTTTGAATTACATTTTCTTCTTCTTCCTCTTACATGTAGGAATGTTCTAATCTGTTGTGGTGTCGGGGATAATACGGATTTGGCGGAGCAGTCTTCTCAGATTTTCTGTTTGATGATCTGTTTGAAGAACCCTGTTCGTTTTGGTGATCCCAAACTTTCATGGACATAGCCAGCTGATCACCATTGACAGCACATGTCTAGCTCAAACTTATTTTGACTTGAATTCCATGTGGCGGAACTGAAAATCAGTCAAAATCTACAAGTCAAATGAAATTCGATCGACTCAGTAGAATATCTGTACATTGAATGCCTGAAGAGGAAGAAAAAGTACACTTGTTTGAATTTCACTGGACTGACTTCTACCTCCCTGAACACCGTCTGTATGAATATCAGCTCATTAATCATTGCTTATGAATTGATCTCGAAGAAGTGCATTTGTAAATCTGCCAAATCAATGAGAAGCAAAAAGACTGGCATGATATGGAGTGCAGACTGCTGACTTACTGCTGGCAAGGCAAAGAAAGAGATGCCCAGGAGGGCAAACCCTGCAGACAGCATGCGTCCTGTCCACGTCTTTGGTGTTTTGTCCCCGTAGCCGATGGTTGTCAGGGTGATCTGTGAAGACAACCCATGAGGCCATGTAACTATATCACACCTTTTACTGGCCACATTAAACAACAGACACACGCGAATGTCCTGCTGAAATCCATGGATGATGTGGGGGGAAAAAAAGAAGAAAGAAACATAATTAAAATAATGATTTTGATAGAGCTATTCATTTGGATGGAGTGTATTCAGCAAAATGACAAGTTAATATACCTATCTAGCTGTGAACTGCAAGTGGCACTCGCTGCAAAACACTATCTTATCTATCTATCTAGTTATCACTTTTTCCATTACATCCCACTGCGTAGAATGGAGTGCAAGGACATGAGCCAACATTTATCCTCTTTTTGTTATCCTCTACCATTTTGGAGACTGCTCACCCTGGACTCTCCCATTCAGACTCTGACTGCCGTGCATGACAAAGACGGCTGGGTTAATGAAGCCGCGCAGGGCTAATGTTTTATGAAGCAGCTGCCAAACCTCCAAGGCAACTCCAAAAGAAATAGTATAAAATGCCGGCCAGAATCACACATTTTCAACATATGCTCTGGGACTGCGTTTGTGTGAGGAGACGACAATACCAGAAGGGTAAAAATCACGGTCTAGTGTGTACAGGTATAAGTCTGAGTTCTCTTGTTGCCCGGGAAACAAAGACAAGCACAGATTCTGTCATTTGGTGATGCGAGAAGGAAAAAAAATCAATTTCATTAAACGTCGACGAGACACCTACTGATGCAGGGACAGGTAAGAGGAAAAGTCAGCATTTCCGTTACGGGTTCAAACAGCATCCCAGTAAACACAGCGCTCGAGACTTACCGTGCCCCACCACAAGGCATCAGCGTAGGTAGCAAACTCCTTGTTGAATTTGTTCTCCACAAGGTAGACGAGGAACGAGGAGAAGATGAGGACCAGGAAGCCGATGTACCAGGCCGTCACCAGCTCCTGCAGGCAGAGGTCAACACTGGCTTTCATTGTGGAGAAAACACAGGACGTGGGTCGCACATAACGTAAGTTCCCACTGATTTAAACTGCTTTTTCTATGCTTTTTAGAGCATAGAAATTCTCCTTTTTTTTTAAATCCACTTCAATCATTTACCGGTACACTATGCCATGGGCTTTTAACCTAGGGCGAGAGCTTTTTTTATACAAATCCAGTGAAATTGTTCAAGGGAAGTGGATGTGGATGACTGCAGGTTCAATAAACCATTGAGATTATCAAGTGGCCACCTCCTGTGACAGTAACACTGTGACTGTTCCATTTTTCACTGCATTAGGCAATGCCACCTCCAGAATATGAATCAACAGTTGTATGTATGTATGTATAGACATGTGCATTTATGTATGTGTGTGTGTATACGTATATGTGCTTATACAGAGAAATAAAACGTGTCAGAGTGAATAAAGTGAGAATTTGATTGTGTGCAAAGCTCAATATCAGAGAGACAGCCCTGTTAGTGTGTCGAATTCCCCAATGTACTGCGCCTTGCATTATAAAACAAACACTTAAGCTCCTTATTCCCTATTGGTTCTTGCACTACTGTCTTGAATATGGTGACTCTCCCCTCTACATGGCCTCATCCATGAATTTGTCTGGCTGTGTGGGGATTAACTGCGTAACCTGAATATGACTCCCCTTGTACTGCAGTTACCTCACCACACACACACACACACACACACACACACACACACACACACACACATGCAGATAATACCTAAGATTAAAAAAAAAATTGTCAGAGGAAGGCAACAGCACATACAAAGGGTGAGGAATGCCAAAGCTGAAAATAGCCCTTAAGTGACACACCGTAGTTCACACACACACACACACACACACACACACACCTGTCTGACCTTTTTCTTTAGTGTGTGATGTTATGTACTTATGATGAAAGCGGGGGAGAAAGGCATCAGCTGGCTGTTCAGTGACAGAGCAATAGAGAGAGGGATTTCCTCTCACTATGGCCACAGGAAAAAGAAGAAAGCAGTACATGAGTCAGAGCCCTACCCTGCCCCCTGCAACATTTATGGGGGTAGACAGAAGTGGGAAAAAAAAAAAGTTGGTAAATTTGTGTGGGTAGTTCAAAGTGAAGCATAGAAGCACTTTAGGCAAAAATAGATAAGAAACACCTCTGTAGAAGGCAGTCACAAAGGAGCAAGAGCTAGGAAACATAGGATTTGTCTTCCAGTACCAATGCTTGTTTTGTTATTTTCAATTCAATACATTCAAGGTCTAAAACTACATGCTTTTCCTCCCCGTTTCATTATTCTGGGGAGTACTTTATCCATAGTCAAACATTGGTCCACAGAAGAATCATCATCCAACATGAGGCGTTTTCATACATTTTTATATTTAGTCATCTAAAGACCGTAGCACACCTATGTAATATTCAACATCAATAGAGAACATTCCTGTGTTGGCAGCTGTAAAACCAGCCCTGATGCAGAAAGTGTGACTTTTCCACACTGATCATCACTAGTGCATAGTGTACTACATACATACATTGCATACATACATACATACATACATACATGTCAGTGTGCTGTTTGCATGCTTGAGAGAGAGACCTTGCGTGCAAGTTCACCTCAAGATGTAAAGTACAGTTCCGGCTAATCCATCTGTGATTTATGTAACATTTTTCAGATGAGACAATATAAAATGTGGTTATATTTTTGTTCCTGTGTGAACCCTGGAGAGAGAAGCCACTGATTCACATGCGGCTCAAATGATAAATTAGCAAATAAACAAAGAAAAACACATACATTAGTCCCCTTGTCCCTTTGTATCCTGCAGTCTTTGTGCATGCAATATGTGACACTCTACATATATTTATGCACATCTGCTGTATGTCTTAATGTTTCTGTGAGTATATTTATACACACACTACTAATCAGTCATTCATTGACTTTTAGCTACTTATTCATATTCATGGCCTCAGGGGGCTGGAGCCAGTCCCAGCATGTACTGGGCAAAGGGCAGGGAGACATGCTGGAGAGGTCGACAGTCTATCAAAGCTCTGGGAGTAATCAGCTGAAGACAATATGTCAATTGTATATTTAATTGTATAGTATTTAAAGTATTTGTGTAGTTAAAAATAATACTATTTTTCTAATAACCCTGTTTTTATGGATTCATTTAGTAATCAGTCCAGCACTCACTAGTCCTTGGCCAATGCCGTCACTAGAATAAAATGCTGCCATTTTACATTTCGGCAAACCAACAAATATGTTGAAATGTCAAAGTTTCTGAACCTGAAAATATTTCGCATATCAACATTTACACTTACAGCCAATGTGGTGGAGCCTGCAACGTAATGTGACTGGTAACAGTTACAAACACTTGCTAACGTTAGCTCGTTAGCCACTTTTGCCACTTAGGTTTGCTTCGTTAGCTTTGTTAGCCACCAAAACTACTTGTTAGGAAAAGGTTTGCCGTCATGGTTAAGGTTAGGAACAGCTCATGGTTAATGTTATGAAACATTAGCTAACATCTGCTAATATTAGCTGGCAAACGTTAGTTGGCTAACTGTCGTAGAAGCAGGTCCACCTACAATGTCACAAAACTTGAAAACTTGACATTTCAACTTATCCTTGGTTTGCAGAAACATAAAATGATAACATCTGGCGATTGGCCTGCCTAGGCACTATGTCATGTTTAAAATTTAACTTACAGGTCGCACCATGAAAATCCAAAGCAAATAACTCCTTGCACTTTTGTTTTACCCCTAAATTTCTCCTCAAGCAACTAAATTGCATAAATCCATATTCTGTACCTGCAGTGAGACATTAAAGCTACATCACACTTAATACTGAGTGAAAAATTCAAACCCAAAATGCCACTGGTTTATAGGTGCACCATTGCATCAAATAGAAAATATCTAAAACTTGTGCATCGTACACATTTCCCTGTGATTCAGTGGGACATGTTTGGTATCTCGGGATCTCCAACAGAATTTCAAATAAAGTTTTGTGGGTTTGAGCAAAGCCTGGAGGCGCAGCATCGATGAAGCCACCAATGAGACTGTCAGGGTTAAAGGGTTAAGGCGTTTACATGCCTCCATAATTGGTCCGATTGAACAGAAATCCACTTGTTGGTTGTGTTAACTGGGCTCTGCTTACTCTGACTATGCCCTTTATCTGATTAAGATAATCAGCTTAAGGCATTCACAGGTAATTTCAATATTGCCTTAATCGGGTTAAGACTGAATAATTAGAGTGCATTAAGTAAATATAATCTGTATATATGGGGTAGCAGGAATACCCTCTTCAGCTGAAGGACACAGGTTGGCACACTGAACCAGCCAGCTCCCAGAGGCACTGTATTTGAACATTTCCCGACAAGGATGAAGTATTAAAGTCACAGTGACACAAATGAGAGCGTGCACTGATGCGAAGCTCAGCCCACCTTGCTGTGTGCGTAGACCACGGAGCCCAGCAGCTTCCAGGTGCCTCCTCTCCGGTCCATCCGCACCATGCGCAGGATCTGCAGGAAGCGCAGGCTCCGCAGGACCGACGTGGCAAAGATGTTGCCCTGGCTGCCCGCCGACACCACCGCCACCGACGCTATCAACACGATGATGTCTGGCGGACGGAGAGGAGAGAAACACCAGGGGTCAGCGAAAAGGGGTTCATCCCCTTTTGTTGATCATGCATGTGTGGAATAAAGTTCCTGTAGAAAGTGAATCATAAGCTTCCTTTTCTCTTATGTTACCAGTAGTTATACATTTTATTGTGTTCCTCAGTGTGCTATCATTTTTAAAATTCTATTGTGCTTATTTTTAGAAGAGTTGATCATCACTGATTGCATAATTTTTATCCTTGTCATTATTTTACAGACTTTTGCTGTTGTCAGTTTCTTATGGACTCCAGGAAGATTAGCTTATTAAGCATTTAGCTGATGGGATCCTTGAATAATTACTGTATTACAGTGCATTTTTCTTAAAGTAAGTATGGATGCGTATAGCCAAGCACAAATGCATGCCCACAGCTGCATGTCTTTATCAGATGTTGTGTTCTGTAATACCTTTTCGTGCACTGTAATGTGCAAAATTACACAGGATTTGTGTTGTCTTCAGCAGCTTCCAGTTTCTTTATTGTCGAGGTTTTTGAGAGAAAAATGTATTACCTGAAACTCAAAGGGCGGGTGACCTCATCTTCAGAAATGTTACTTTCATAACTGAGGATTATTATTATTTTTTTTTTTGAAAGCAAGTCTTAATGCTCTCCCCCTCCAGTATCTATCACACCCTCTCTTTCCACACAATATACTATTCTGTCTTGCTGTTGCCGTGTCATTTGTGCGTTACTCATGCAAATGCTGATGTAATTCCACTTATCTGCTCTTGTCACAAAAGTAAGCTTGACCATGGTGGTTCCTTTTAAGACGTCACCCCAAATACGGCTGTATAACATGACTGCAACTGGGATAGGGTCGCTTCACATATGGTTCTAGACATGTGAGCAAAAATAAAGAGAAATGAACTAGCACAAAAAATAAACAAATTAAATAAGAGCAGAAAAGCGGTCACCCCTGACAACCTAAATCTACAACCTCAAGGCACTTATAACATATTAATATTGATATTTATGTGAAATTGCCCTTCCAAACAGACAGGCTTGATGGCTCATCCAAGCCTTGCGGTCAGAATAGCCGGAACTGGCTTGACGTCAGTAGTGTAAACAATCGTGCTGCTGCATTAACAGCTACTCACCCTTGCCACCTCACTCTCACCCTGGACTGTGGCAAATTATCCCAACAAAGGCTCCATCATACTGGAGCTGACATAGTCTGCCAAGGGCATCAACAGTAGAATAATGTGTCCTCTCACTATATATAAATTCATATCCGGGCTATTGCATCGATCTGCTCTATACACACTATCTATCTATCTGAGAAATATTCTAGAAATGGCTTTTCCATAAGCACTTAAAGGGCATTCTGTATAGTGTGCATACATATATATAAAAAATATACATATAAATACACATATACTGTACATATAAACTGTGACACACAGATACTTGACTTACACTAACACAGAAACAGGCACACAAGCAAAGCACAGGCAAACATGAGACACATGTAAACACACACACATTATACTCTGGACAGGGGAAGTTCACATCGAAACCACATTCAGCCAAAGAAAAACATCAAACCCTCAAAGAACACAAACAACTAAAGTATCAAGCTTCTTTAATACAAGAAATAACATTTTTTCCTCTTTTCCCCTTCGCTCTTCACTCAACCGGATCTCCCATTTCAAAGCTGCGTCATGTGAAACCCTACCCTGAAGTAATATTATTAAGTTCACTTTGTTCGGGAGCTTTTCCCCCTTCTATATAATTCTCAGCGCTGGAGTCTGTCGTCCCGCCTGCTACTGTCCTTCTGCTGAACCCGATTTTTGCGGGGAAAGCGCTGACCAAGGTGTGGGTGATCACTCATGCCTTATAAATCATGGACCGGTTGACCCGAGGTGGGGCAAGGAAGAGGGGAAAGGCACCATGAAAAATACATTAATGACACCCCGGGGATGAGCGCCCCCAAGGGCACCAGCAGAGCCGCGACGGGCCGCCTTTGAAGGCGCAGAAACAGAAACATCAGGGAAGTGAATGGCAGATGGACAGGCAGATGTGCGTGCATTTCTGTGTGTGTGTGTGTGTGTGTGTGTGTGTGTGAGTATGTGTTAGTGGATACAACCCCGCATCTGGAGTCTCCATCTGCCTTACTCTAGCACTCACAGTCGTACCGTATCCACGTGGTTAATATCATATTTATTACAAATATAAATAGATTAACCCCTTCAGTTTCCCCTCAGGTAGCCTCAAACTTTCTCTCACTCTGTCTGACAGTGCTCTGTATCTGCTGGTTGCAACGATTCACTGAAGCTACATCACACTTACATTAAGTGAACTATTCAAACCCAAGATGCCATTGTTTTATGGCTGTGGCATTACATTAAATAAAAAAAAATATATCTCCATATCTTGTGCATCACTTTATACACATATCCCTGTAATTCAGCAGGACATGTTTGGTATCTTTGGAAACCTCGGGATCTCCACTAGAATTTCAAATAAAGTTCTGTGGGTTTGAACACAACTTGCTACTACATGCCTCCATGATTTGAAAAGAAACCGCCTTGTGTGCACAGAACGTGGGTCTAAAAACGCCACAGAACGATTTTTGATAAGCTGATCTGGATTATTTTTGAGGCTTTTCCAATATGAGGTGTGTAAGTGCATGTTTGTGTTTTGTTTTTTTTTTCCGGCTGGTTCACCACGAGTACGAGCACAGTGCACCTGATTAAGAGCAGACCTCTGACTGCCAGCGTGTTGACACTCTCATTCCAGTTCCACAAACACACCGATGTTGCAGAAGCGCTGAGCTTTACGGTGACGTTAGCAGCCGAGCAGAGATTTTGTCCCACAGCCAGTCTCACACCGTGGCTCCAACCCAACACTCTGACCCTCTCTATTCACTGTGCTCCCAGCGATCTCGCCTAACATGAAAACCTCGTATCGACTCTTCAGCGATATGCAGCAATTTCTCACAATGAAAACCAAGCGTTTCTGAAAATTTCTCGCGGGTTTTGAATCAGTCCCAGCCTATTTTAACAGCACATATGTAGAGGAACACAAATATTTGCCGTCTTATTTGTGCACAGTGATTAACAATAGAGGTTAAGTAATGAGATGAGCTGGAAATCTACTTATGATGACAATTTTGTGGTTGGTTTGCTAAACCTCTGGCTCATAGATAAGCCCCAGTAATACACATCCCGGAGGGCTGAGTGGGTGTATGTGTACAGGCACGTGTGTGTGTGTGTGTGTGTGTGTGTGTGTGTGTCTATCTGAGCACATCTGAGCACAATTAACAGATATTTTAATTTGAACCAGTGAGTTTGGTTTACAAATTTGTGATGTCAAAATGCACTGCAGGGCATTTTTTTTCTCATCATTAAATCATCAAATCTCTCATTCAGCACTGACAAATATATTTTGTAACACAAACAGAGGAAAGGAGAAGCCTCTACCCCTGCCCAAATTGACAGACTTTCATTGCAGGTGCTGCGATGATTTCTCAAGTTGTCACCCTACTTACGGTGCCATCACTCCTGTGAACAATTTCATAACAAACTGAGACATTCACCATCTTAAAAGGTGACGCCTGCTCTTACAAAATAGCACAAAACCTCAACAAAATATCACATCTTTTCGAGATCGGGGGATGAAAGCCTTCATGGCCAGCACAAAGTGCTCTGACCTTCACACACACCCAAACATGACCGCACCCTACAGGGAAACCAGCAAAATATACTGCATTGGGAAGATTACATGATATTAGCCCATATCTCTGGGCACAGCATTCCAGGACATTTAACACACTTCCTGTGGACCAACCCGACTGAATCCTGAGAACGGTGCAGGGGGAGTCATCCATCCAGGTTGACAGCGGCTGTGTTTGTCTCAGAGTCCTCAGGGAGAGTGTCCAAATTGAAGGATTTGGTCCTAATGATCTTTAAATGACTCCACTGGACAAATCACCTGCCTGGACCACTTAGGGTGAAATTGGTTCCAGTCCCATTTAATTTATGAGTTAATTCTGGACACAGTGAGACACAAATATGAGCGTATGTACACACACGCACACACAAATCTAGACTTGCACACACAATAGAATGGGTGGCCGTGGTTTTTGTTGAGTTATGGCCCCTGCCTGCAACAGAATGGAGGAGAATTATAACACCCGTCCACAACAGCAGAACACACCGCCACTGCATACGGAGTCACCCAGCTGCTGGCCGTGCTCGGGTCACCGGGGTTAAGCTGTTTACATGTGCCTTTGATTCCCAACGACCGAGGACCCCTGTTGCCATCAAGTGCAATTTATCAGAATATTCCTGGTCCAGCTGTGGTGTCTCACTCAAATTCAGTTCGTGTCCCGAAATGGGAGAAATGGCTTCAGCGATGTTCGTCTCTCTCTGTTTGCATGTGGACCTCTGCAGAACGGTGACGCACGGAGACGTGTCCATAAGACAACACACAAATTATAACAAAGCACATTGTTATATAAGCAGTGTTTCCATGTACGTAGCAGGCTGCAAGCTATGGTTGACAGTTCTGATGCGAAACAGCAGGGGTGGAACAATTCACTCAATTCACAATCGGACTGGATTCACGATACAGGATATTTTGAGGAAAATATGAATTACGAAAAAACAGAATTGAAAAAGACACTTCCTGTAAATCATGCATCGCGACATTTGACAATGCACATCACCTACATCCTGAAGTATCGTGCCACAGTGCATTTTTACACTAAGCAGAGACTGCGGCTCCACAGGACTGTGCAGAATCTGAACCCCTTGAGTTAAACTGATTCCCTCTTTCATTCCCTTCCTTTATCGCATCTTCTCTCTCTTTTCACCCACTCGCACTGCGTCTCCCTCACTGCCTCCCCCTCTAATTCTAGCGTCCCTGTTTTTTTTGGCCCTTTTGTGTCTATCTCTTGTTTTGCTCACATTCCCTCAGCGCTGGCAGATGTCAGTAGCTGCTACAAAGTGTGATGATGGGAGCTCACAGCGTCCTGCGTGACCACTAAGCCCCGCTCTCTCTCCCTCAAGCACCCTCTTGTGCTGTCCAAGAAGCAGCAGAGAGATCCATGTCTAAACAGTGGAAAGAATCACAGACAGTTCATTTGACTCTATTGCGCAAAGGCTCTCTCCTGCTATGAGTTTTAACCACAACTGAACATGACACAAGCAAACCATGGTCCATAGCGTGCTACGGCGCTGCTCTGACGTCTAACAACAAAGAGGACCACTGTGAGCACCTAGAGGGCAGGCAGAGGGCGACTGAGGGGTCAAAAAAAATTGCATGTATTGTAATTAACTGAATCCTTGCAAATTGGGTTTTTGTTCAGTGATGTTTCATGTTTTCGTGTGGAGATTAAATGTGTGGGCAGGGTTCATGTTCAACTCATGTTTTTCTCTGGTGCAGAACATCTAAATAGCATAATTAAGGCTGAACAATATGGTAAAAAAAATTACATTGCGATTAATTTGACAGATATTGCAGTGCAATATGATTAAAGATTGTAGTAGGAATGATAATTTTTGCAATTATAACTTTTGAAATGATGACAATGTGATTTTTGTTGTGGCTTGTACCAGAGCAACATGTTTTTTA
>OMLB01020391.1:14900-38534 GCA_900302555.1 Myripristis jacobus
ACCAAACAAACATGTTTTTTTACATCTGGAAAATACAATTTATAGACCAGGACATCTCTTTAGCACCATAATACTTTAATTAAATATTTTTTGATTAGTTAATTAATTTATTTATTAAACCGTTAGTTAAACTACTCTTCCTGGGTTCATACAAAACAAAATACAATACAGTTACATATCAACAGTCACAGGCCATGAGAAATGAACTTTGTATAAAACCACGTAACTTAAAATGTCATTTAACAGTCCAGAGTCCAAGCTCATGTTAAAGGCAGCTGAACTGGCTGCACTCATATTTTAACTCATCTTTTGACAGCTTGCTTGGTACTGACTGACTGTACTTCAGCTGACAGGCCCTGCCACAGCCTCACGGCTCCATGTTCCCAGAGATGTTTTTTTGGCTTTTGGTAAGTGGAAGTCACATCCAGTAACTGTATATCTTGAATATTGGATAGACACGCAATGTATAAACAAAATGGATGCAGAAAGCAGAGATTCACGGGTTGATCTGACCAAAAAGGTGCACCAACAACGGCACTGGGCGAAGTCTGCCTCAAGTGTTTCCTGTCAGTGGTTCTGTCAGGAAAAGAGGTTAAGGTTAGGGTTGGGATTAGGGATGGGCCCTCGCTGTCAGAAAGCGCTTGAGGCTGTCTGACAACAAGCGCTTGAGGCAAACTTCTCCCCTGTGCCACAACAACTCACCTATGACGCAGAAGGGCTTCCTGGCGAAGCGGAGTCGTCCCTGCCATCCTCTGTAGCGACAGCAGCATCCAGCAGACCAGATACGGATGATGTACTCCAACCCAAACACCACAATCATCACAAACTCCTACAACAGGAAGGTCAAACGAGTGAGCTGCCAGAAGAAGATTTCTTTCTCACCAGCATGCAATGACGGTAACAGCCAAGAACACTGATGTGATTCTCAAGGCAAAGTTAAGATCACAAATATGTCCACTTTATATGCTCAAAGCGGATGCCTGGTTAACAATTTGTGGTCGGACACTTGGATGATGATACATGCTGACAGGTCGGTCTGTGGTCTCTTAATGCAAGCAATGATTGAGCAGGCCATTACACTTGCACAATTAGTGCAAAGTTAGCTGGCTAGCCTCTTCTGTGGGATCAAAAGGCCCGGAGACTGAAAGCCAGATAGGGCTAATGATGTGCAATATGTGTTTTTAAACCATTAAAGTGAAGCACAGTGTCTATCACAACGTCTCTCAACTGATGGAGGAAGTTGGGCCGCCAATGTCCGCCAAAGCCTAACCTCTTCTTTCAGTAAAGGTCTTTCAGAAATATTTTTACAGTCCTACTTTGTGTTTTGATGAACATATTTCTTTTGCTCCCTCTCCGACTTCCTTCCTTTCCTCTGAAAAGACAACTGAGCCTCTATTAATATTATTAATATTACTGGTACAGCCAGTAAATCTCCTTTAACAATTTGGCTACTTGTCCTACAGTCTTGCCACTGTTGAGCTGGTACTTCTTTCTTCCATGCACGCAAACTTTGGTCTAATATTTTATCTGCGCACAAACAACACGACTTAACACTCTGAAATTCTGTGCAGTGCAGAAACAAAAGCCAAATTTTAGATGCCAGTCCCTCCTAACCTCCGCAGACAGCAGACATCCAACATTCGCATGTGTGAGGACGTTACCTAGCCTAGTGTTAGCCAATGTTAGCTCATTCACTAAATAGCTAACATTAGCCAGCAAAACTACTTGGTTAAGTTGAAGAAAAAGGTTAGGCTTAGGAAAGGGTTATGGTTAAGGTTAGAAAATGGTAACCAGCAAGTGAGTGTTAAAAAGAAACACTGGTCATAAAAAACACCGGTCACCAGAAGCAAACTTCAGCTCGCTAACATCAGCTTGCTAACATCAGCTTGCTAACATCAGCTAGCTTCGTTTGCAGTGCGTGTCATTTCAAAGTGAAAAAGTCGTGTTACTTGAATGCAGATTCAAAAGACCGGGGCTGCTTACTATTGGGGTTTGTTCAGTTTTCTCTGGTGGTATTGTTCTGTAAAGCACTTTGTGACAAGGTGTTAAACAGTGCTTTTACATAGTCTCACTGAGTTCATGTAAATCCATTTAATGTAATTATTTCAGTCTTCATAAAGGCCGTACTGTATCTTTCTTCAAAAGTCAAACGTGGTTGACTCTGATTCACAATTACAAATCATATTGCAACTTCAACGCTAACATTTTTACATCTGTCATGCTGTTTGTCAAAGTGCCATTATTATTATTATTATTGTTGTTGTTCACATTAATAGTATTTTCTTTATTTTGACAAAATCTCGACATGCTTATGAGTTACACAATGTTTAGCCAAGCAGGCCTCCCATTTCAAACATGCTATGCTGTGTTTGGCCGTTTGCCATGATCTGTGTGAAATGTGTCCGCGCTGCCAGAGGATTTGTGGTGTCAAATCCTTCACCCTGGAATGTGATCTGTCATCAGCTGAACGGGAGTTCGTTAGCCCAATTAATAAGCACAATAAACTGTGAGTTCAGCAGAGTCCGGTCCAGAGACTTCAGCCCCCCGCGGACTCTTGCCGGGGAGCGGCTCAGAGGCGCCAAACCACCGATAGCAGTGTTATTACCATGTCATTTGCTGAGGTTTGCCATGAGTTCTGCTCTTGCACTTTATTACATGCACTTGAGACCAACACAATTAGCCCTTTATGAAGTGTATGTCTCTGTTTGTGTGTGTGTGCTCGTGAGGTACCCTGATAGGAGCCAACCCAAGGGTGCAAAGTCCTATCATAGTGTATCAAATTGTATTGGATCTCACTGTTGTGCAATTACAGCAATTATCTAGTGTTTGGATCTCATCATCACAGTAAGATTAATTTTAAAGCACCGTTAGATTGAGTCAAACTAATCACAAGGTAGACTGTGTGATGAGCATTATAGTGTGAGAAACAGCTTGGTCGTGCATTAAAAAGGAGATAAACAATGATTTAAAAACTTAATCGTGTGGCCGTACAATGGTTGTGTTTGATTAAAAAAAAAAAGAAGAAGAGCTGCATAAGGAAATAAGACCTCAGGAAAGAAGTGAGGAAAGGACAGATTTGGCATTTTGTTGATGGAAAGTTATCTTTGGCTGATGGATGTCCACTTTCTTACCAGAATGAGCAGGCAGTAGGACGAGAAGTCTTGATGAGCCGGAATGGTTGAGAACACAGAAAGGACCAGGCAGCTGAAGACCAGGATGAACCTAGAAACAGAACAAAACAAAAACAAAACACAATTGAAAGACATGCAAGAGCACATGCACAGAAAAGACCCGAATCAAAAGTTTAAAAGGTCATTATGGTCTGACCCATGACCCGTAAAATTAGCACACCGAAGCCATGCAGATGAACTCTTAAACTCTTAAATTGTCTTGTGGCAGCCACTGTATTTTCCTTCTGACCAACCCCACCCAGCTGTTACTGCAAGCACGTACAAACAAACACTGGAAATTATCTGCAAATACTGTGTGAACCCATTCTGGCACAGAAGAAGAACAACCTGGCAGCGAGAATGCAAAACTTACTTCCTCCCTATGACATGACTTAACCGTCATTATTCCATTTCCTGAGATATCAAGTTATTCATGCTTGTTTGTGCTACATGATTTGCAAGAAACAAGCAGTGAAGCTGTGGCTATTGGACAACAAGCAACATCCGACCATTTCCACACTTTGACTGTTGCTCCCTCGGCCAAGAAACCATAACCTTCCGTCTTCATAACCGTAACTAGCTTTATTTTTCCATCGCATAAATCTTCCAAAAATGCATCATTGTCTGAAATATGATCATGGGGTTTAGAGTTATGATGGCTCTTCATACTAAACGGTGAGAGCACATCTGTGTTTCATCATGTCCGATCTCCTTTAAAGCCTGCTGGAGAAGAGAGGCTGGTCAACAGTTTTGTATTTTTTTTTTTTAATTTTCTTTTTAACCTTTATCCTGAAGAGATTTTCATGAGCACACGTGCCTATTTTTCAGCGACTTCCTGCTCGCTTCATGTCCGTACAGTTACTTTCATCCACCATTCACATTCATTCTAGTGACCTTTAGCTCATTGCCTCACTTGTCTACCCTTTATGCCTTGGACATTTCATGTCAAATGAAACACTTGATGGTTATTTATCGCATGCTGCACAGTTGCAGTGCATTTTGGGTTAAGGAAGCATCACATCTATCCAACATTTGCATCAAATTCAATGCATGACCCAGATCAGAAGTATTAAAATGCCCAGTATTGTGCAAACCGTTGGTAGCTGGTTAATCATTTTATTATATATAAGAATTTGGGTGCTGAATTTATTTATTTTTAGATTTTTTTTTGACAACCACAGAAGAGAGAGAGACAGGAAAGGCATGTGAGAGAGAGAATGACATGCAGCAAATGGCCTCAGGTTGGATTCAGCATGCCGTGGGCTGTGAATTTATCTGACTTAGAGTAATTATATTGCTTTCTAAAATCTAATGGCAGCCTTGTGCTGTTGGCTTCCTCCAGTGTTGGAATTTAGCATGCACAGGCAACACTGAACTGGTTTTTATTGCGTCTTTCAAAAATGATACCAAATTTGAACAGGGTGGTTTTAGACATAACGCAATGATGCAGTCAATGTGTCCAAAGGTGCAAGGCCTCTTCAAATAGGGAGAGTTATTATCTTAATCTTAATATCTTGTATCTGGACTGTCCAGTGCGCTGATGGTTAAAATTTCCTGCAAACACCATACACACTGCTACAGACAGCTACAGCTTGTGTACTTCGTGACCATGAATCCACTGCGATTGGCATTTGGAATTGGTAAAAGGTTAGGGGGGAAAAAAATATAATCAATCAAAATCAATTTCTGCTTGCAAAATGTCACGTTTGACAATAATCCCTATCGACAATGCTGTGTGTCCATTTTTAACACTTAGATGAAAGGAAGTATTTAAAGCAAAATTGAACTTTGGTAGAGTGTTGGGTCGTATAGTTACCTGGATGTTATATGAGCGCACATGGTTGCAAAAAATGCTCTGTGCTCTCTTGGGCTGGTAATCCACAATACTGCATTTGTATCTCACCATTCACTTCCATAGTACAAAGTGGATTATGCCATTATAACAAACAATAATTCCTGGTGCCCTTTTTTGTGTATTATTTATGAAAGTACTATCAGGTCACAAGAAAGACACAAATACAGTTGTTGAGTTGTTCAGCAGCCCAGGGGAACACTGGGCAGCTAACGAGGATATTTCAGCACCATGTGGACTCATATCACACCCAGGCAACGACACAACCCAACACTCCATCAAAGTTCAATTTTGCTTTAAAGCTTGAAAAGAAATGATGACTCCCAGCCTTTGTGAATGGTACCTGTGTGAGCATATCAGCTGTGCCAGGTGGGTCACCGTCCCATAGAGTGCCCTAGACTGTGCCAGCATTATCCCAGCTGTAGCTTTTGTGACAACCAGAGGATCAGAAAGGAGGCCAGATTTCTCCACAGCCCCGAGCAGAGCTATGCCGTTATTTCAATTCAGCGTCTCCACCCTTACATTCTCCGGCTGCTCCACCGCAAGGCAAAAACAGCTTAGGGAGATTACACAAAAACTGCGAAACACAAAAGTGAAAGATCACATTAGGTATCAAAAGTTGATGTTTGCACAGTTGGCATTTCCAAAGAAAGAAGTGCATAATGTGAATTTGAATGGGGGAAAACATGCTTGACAAGCATTGTGACGCTGTCAGCCGAAAAGCAAGCTCCTTGTCACCGGCACACCTACGCCTCTCACACTCACAAGGTTGTCAGACTGACAATTACAGAGTGACAATCAACTCCCTCCATCCGTAGCCTAACTCCTGTTTTCATTTTGGATATGTTTATTTTTACAGGGGTAGAGACACATGGAGGAGCACGCTGTCAGCATCACGGAGCACTCCACGAGCTTTACTAATCAATCCCAAATACAAGTGTTCTCAGACGGCCTCGGTTCCCACGTGTCATGCCCTGTGCTCGCTGGTAGCAGAATTGATCTGGAGTATCCAGCCCTGCACTTCCAGCAGGGTGATCGCTCTTAACCTTCTAAACAGCAGCTGTGTAGAAAATGAAGCCAGTGTATGCGCAGAAATATGCAGATACACCGAGCGAGAAAGAGGTACAAACATGCAAACATGCCCTCGCTATCACAACATGCAGGCATGTGTCCTTCCACCCACTCATCCACTCAACTCTCTCAAACGCAGCCAAACAACCCCCAACCCCCAAACACACACACACACACACACACCAACAGCACCATCAAGCAAGTGGTAAGTGCTGCTCTGCTTTGCATAATTTAATTGATTTGTTTGTGTGGAAAATGAGTGGCTACACTAATGACTAATGTCCATGCTGTGCCACGGTGCATTATCCCATATCATTCATCATTTAATTTGATCTGTGGCTAAAAGCAGATATCTACATCTGTGACCCTCTTATTCGCTTGTGTTGTGCAAACCTTTGAGACGGTTTTTACAAATATGTGAGGCGTGAACTAGATACAAAGCTGTCTTTATGTTTCGATTCTTTTATTCTACACTGAGCCGAGGAACCAGCCAAACATACAGTTTTTCAACCCCGTCTGACTGAGGCTGCAGTATGTAAAGAACCGTGCACTCAGAGAGTCTCCAAAAAGACATTTCTGAGGGCTTGTGGTTATTGGTTAATTGGATCACTGCACACTAACAGGCCGACGTCGCTGTAATTAACAGCGAATGTTTTCTCCCTGCAGGTAGACGGAGCTGGATCCTGATGCCAGATTGTACCAGATCAGCTGCACATGCACATGTCCTCTGATGCTGTCCATGGTCCTGAAAGTTGGGCTCACCAAATTCTCCTCGTGGCTTTCGATTGAACCATCCGGTTACAGATTAACCATTAAGCTCTGTTTTCAAGGTGGGTCATTATAGTTATTTCATTTTGATTGATTTTTTTTTTTTAATGTAGATATTTACTTACCTCTGGCAGCAGTTTGCACTCATCTTTTTTTCACTTAGCATGACTCTCTGCATACTAACGTGACATTTAGACTGATGTCTGTCTGGAAACAGGTCAAAGTTCACAGTGCGGTCAGCCAGGTTCAAAATATCTGGAGGCTTTGGCAGAGGGGGGTTGCCTTCTCATATACTGCGGGGTTGTGGACATAATAAAAGTCAACTGGTTTTTCACTTTCCCTCTCATATAAAGCCAAGCCAGAGGCTAGGGGAAGTATGTGTCACATTAATGTCAACCCTGTATTATCCTTAGCCACTTTATGAGGAGACGGGGATTCAAAGTGAAACCTAAAACCAAATAAAAGATCTGTTCGAGTTCATAAAAATATCCGTGTCTGTCTGTCTTTCAGTCTGTTTGTCTTGACAGTGCTTCTCCTGTGTGTGTGTGTGTGTGTGTGTGTGTTTGCCCCTTCGTCTGCATGCATGGGTGTGAATGTGCGCAAATGTGTGTGTGCGTGATGTTGTTAAATGTCCAGGATATGTATCCAAAAGATCATAACACACCCCTATGACGATCGTAGCGAATTGCATAAAACCTCATAAGTCATTTTTACTGATTTTCATGTTTTGGATTCAGCTGAAGGATTACATGCTCCTACATGTGTTGAGAACATTTTACAACCTTTGGGCTTTGGGAACCTTTTCAAAACCCGCTGGATAAACTCAAAATACATAGAGACCGGGCTCATAACAAGGCTGTTTATCTTAGCTCTTTAAAAGCTGACATTTTTGGAGGATACATTTTGGTTTTTAAATCGACACAATTAAATCGACAAAATACTTCAGAATAGCAGGTCTAGATGAGTGTTTATCTTCCCCACAGGAATGAATTAGCACAAGAGTTCATTTAGAGTATATCTTATTTTCACTTTGGCCGTCAGCTAGCCAGCAGGATAAGCATATATTCCATGAAACTTTATTGTCACTGGCAGCGGTGACCATAACCGACCACAGCAGCCTCTCCGCCTCTTTTTACAGCGACTGTGACCCAAGGCTGTGACCTCGTGACCTCCGACCTTCCCCCCGAGGTCATTCGACTCCATGCCTCCGCACGGTCAGTCATGCATCGCGTGTCTCAAAGCATTCTCCACATTCACCCCAGCATAGTGTTGGTCTAGTCCAACTGGCACCGGCATCCTCAGCGTACTCGGCAGATTCCAAGGGCTTATGTGGGAGAGGAGTTGATTTAAGGTACGTGTCGTGCACTGTGAAACTATTGTAATTACTTGCTAAATGTTCTTTGGTAACGGTACCGTCATACGCACAGTTGCAAGCATGCAGGGCACACAAAGCGCTTTCTAAATTGCTGTGTTTGAGAGAGTGAGAGAGACAGGGAGAGAGACTACAACGTGGAACACGCCGCGATGCTGACGACGAGCCGGCGAGGTGTGAGGATCGTAAACCACAGAGGATACTGCCACAGGAGAGCTGGAATGACAGGATAATTTCCATGATGCACCTGGGCTCTTTGAAAAGCTGAGTGTGCTGTGCTCTCTGTGTTTTTTTTCAAGCGGTGGCGGGGGAAAGGATCATGCCTCTCCATCACCATGAAACACGCTGCTGCTCCGTGTCTCCACAAGGTGCTGAAGGAGAGAGCCAGGGTGTGTTAGGGAAATTACAGGTGTGCTAAATGATGCACTTGCATGTAAACTTAAAATGGGACTGGATGGTGCAAGAATTTTTACAGCACTTCTCCCTGTACCTATCAATATCTATTGATAATACCTCTGTAGAAGGTGAGATAGCCCCCCTGAAACATTCAAACCCATGATGCCATTGTTTTATGGCTGCAGCATTACACCAAATGGAAAACATCTACATGTCTTGTTTTATACACATTTCTCTGTAATTCAGCAGGACACATCTGGTATCTTCGGAGACCTTGGGATCTCCACTAGAATGTAAAATAAAGTTCTGTGTGTTTGAACTAAGCCTGGCTGTGCGTTGATGACAAACCCACCAACAGAACCTGCAGGGCTGAGGACAAAGGAGACAAGACAGACAAGAAAGCAGCTCGGTGATCTTCTGACTGCCGTGGCCGTGTCAGCGCGTGAATTAAATATTCTCTTGGTTACGACAGCACAGTGCTACCACAGCACTTGGGTGTTAAAAGGCAAATTACTGACAAGCACACTTGCTACTAATTCGGTAGTTATTTCATGTAGTGGTACTTCATTTATCATTTTTGCCGAGTATAATTTGAACATAAAAAATTCTTCTCCCATTTTATGTGGCAGGGCTACCATGTTGTTTACGTTTCGATTACAGCCTGCGCCTTTAAAGGAAGTACTCTCTGCCATAATGACATCTTTAAAAGGTTTGGAACAGATGAGTGTGTGGATGGATGACAGGCATCTCATTGCCTGCCAAGATTTTTTTTTTTTTTGTGCAATTTCTCTTTTCTTTCTTTCTCTCCATCCTTTTTGTGTGACTGCCATGAAATGCTTTGGGTACCTACTTTGTGGACGCTGCACTTCCTTTTTAATTTCGTTTCCTTTTTTTTTTTTCTTTCTTACAGCTGGCCTTTGTGTGCCTGAATGCATGCTGCTTTGCACGCGTTGAGAGTAATCTCTGCAAAGACTGCAGACACACATATCAAATGGCTTTCACTGCATGACATTTGTGAGCATAACCCCCCCTTTTGCACTATAACAGGCACTGCGGAGTTGCTGAGAACACAGGGCGAGTGTGATAAGGCATTTTTCCAGGGCACATTAGCATGATGTGGCTGTAGCATTGTCGAGGGCTTGTTGCGCGGTCATGGTCTCGAGCTGACACGACCGGGGCCTTCGGTGTGGTGCTTTGAAACATCCCGTCAGCATGTAAATGAGCAGCCGGGCCTGCTGTTACTAGATATGGGTCCAAAGATAACTCTGCAAAGGCAGATGTACCTGTCAGCGTCTCTCATGTACCTGCTGCTGCTCTCTCTCACTGTCCATTTCTTTTCTTTTGTGGGCGAATCTGCACGCTCGGCGCTGCTCTTGAGTAATGAACATTCCACTGACTTCAATTGTCACAGCCCTTCTTCTGGTTCATTATACAGAGCCTCATATAAAAAACCAATGCACTGTAACCCAGCTCCATTAAAGGAAAGACTTTATTTTTTCCTGCTGTGCAGTAAAGACTGCTGCTCAGTGGTCACACAGCAATATAACAGGAGGCATCTGGAACTATAAACTCTTTGAGTGCAAAGGCTCTAGTTCATTCAGATTTCTTGTTTTTAGGATTTGATAGCTCAAATTCCAATGTCCTGCAAGTCCGTGATTGAAGACATAACATTTTCCCACATGCACTCTACACCAAGACGATAATTCAAAGAACAAGTAAATACAGTGAATATCAAAGCTTTCTAGGAGTGTGGTGTGTAGTGTTCTTTTTCGGCTCTGCCAGAGGGATGCATGCCAATTCACAGTCTGTGTTTTTGGAAGTTGAATGTAGTGCAGCTGTGGTCATTCATCTTCAATTGCACAGCAATGTTGTGTGTAAAATGTGTTTATTTTAGTAATTTTGATATTTTCCTCTTTTAAAAAAAAAAAAAAAAAAAAAGCTTGAAATTCACCCTAGCCTATGCTGCATTGTATAACCCATTACTCCTTCATCTTACCTCAGTTCCCACTGTGCCCCCAAAAAAAGATAATTAGTGAAAAAGCAGATGGACTGGGTGCGTCATCCTGTAATGATGTTTTCCTACTCACACAGCAGCACTGGAGATGGAGTTGGCTAAACAGCTGGGCAGAGATATCGCAACTGAACTCCAGAAAAAGAAATACAAGTGGAAAACAAGAAGAGCCTGTGTACTGGCACGTACATAATCCGCTGTGCTGTGAAATGCTCTTCTATTACAACAGCAAAATGCGAAGGTGCTAAGAGTAGATAGAGCCAGAGAGGCCGCCCACAGTGCCCGGCTATTTAAGTCTAGTCTATCTTCATTTGAAGATATCCAAGAAACCATAATAGAAATTCAGCAAAACTGCTGCGGATGCATAATGAAAAGTGCCTTTTTCACGCTTGTTACTGTAAAAAAAAAAAAAAAAAAAAAGACAAAGACAACTGGAAAAATGCTGAAAATAAGTGTGTAAACTCATAAAGCCGCCTGACTCCTGTTGAATCTGTCCTCTTCTCTCATGTTGAGACATCTAAAGAGGCTCCACAAATTAAAAATCCATCAGCAGCGCTGTAGGAGTATGTGTAATGGAAAGTAAAGGAGAGATTTAACAATGTTGACTTTACAAGTAAGCCAGTGTCTGACTGGCTGCCTCTCACAGTTTATGAAGCTCAGCTGTGTCGCTGGCGAGGTGTTACTCCTTAAATTTAAACATGTTGGCAGCACCGGTGTTATCGTCTGCTAGCTGTAAGGACAGGGAGCGTGGTAGGTGTTGAGCGGATGCTCGTACAACTGCTTGATTCAGATCTGTTTTAAAAAAACTAACTGTGCGGTTGTTTACACCCACTAGAGGAGCCACCTTTTTCCCACAGAGACACTTTCACATCTGGGGTCTAATTGGAGCAGGATGCAGAGTCACAAACCTCCTCCCACCAAAGAGATTCCCCATCTGGTGACTCGGCCGCTCCAAATCGCAGTAAATAAATCTTGTGTAGTCATTTGCTGGCCCGAATCACAGATGAGGATCTGCTTCTTGATGGGCAACAGTAACATATTGGAAGAGGAGCAATCGACTGTCTTTAGCAACATACCAAAACAAAGGGTCTAATATCATTTTCTTGTGTGCTAATTTGGCTAAGTACATGTGTAGAAACCTCACTTGGATGGGGTGAGGGGGTGTGGGTATGTCACATGGGCGCCTAGCATCCAAAAAGAACTGTAAATTTCTTAACTGTGTGAATGTGCCCCTTTTTGAGACATTATTCTTCATGCATTAGCCAGACTAAGATGACTCACAATCTGCCAATTGAGACTGATGTGCCAATGTAAAGAGGGTCCTTTAGGATGAGAGTGGCAAGACAATTCATCCTCACTAATTTCAGTGCCTTCTCCCACGCAGCCCCCGTCATCCTGGCTGTGGGAGAGTATTTTGACCAAAGCAATCACTGTCAGAGACAGATCTGTGTCATTTGCCAGCGTATTGATCCTGTTGTCCTGAGATGGAAATCTCTACAGCGACTTTTTTTTTCGACTTGTTTGTTTGTTTTTCCCTTCAACAGTACATCAACAAATCTGTTGATGTACTGAACATGGGGAAAAAATTCTATGCATCCAAATAATGAACAAGTACTTTCTGTTCAACACTCCTCAGTGACTTTCTCAGACGGTGCTGCTCTTGGTTCAGTGGTGTCAGTGACCCCCTCCATTGATTACCACTATTTGTCTCCCTTCTCCAGCCAGTGACGGGTCGATACTCAGGCCTTTGGGCTCCGCCCCAGTCCTACCTCCATCTCCCTCTAGGCAAACAGGTATTAATGGTGCCAGGTGAGTGGATAATGAGGCACCCAGACACCGGATCACTCCAGTTGGGGAGTGGTAGACACATTGAGAGCTCTCATTGTCACTGAGTAATAAGAGACATACATGGGAGAGACTGGAGGAGTGAAGCCCGAGTCCTGATATAACCCCACGGACTTTGGACAACTAATACCTTTATGTCTTTATGCAGTATCACCTGTCCAGATGGTGTTGGTTGACTGGCTGACAAGCTCCGGAGCCACCGCGCCTACGCTCTCCTTCTGATCATCCCTCACATCCAAAAAGACCTTTTACACCAGACAAAAACAGATGGGAAGGAGCGCTGCATTGGGTCCTTAGTGTGGACTGGACAAGCGGATGCACTGTAGGTGACAGAATCAGAAGAGGCCAGATACCCTATACTGCTACTGTGCATTTCAAAAGCCATTATATTACATTTCTGTTACGTCTCCTCCAGAACTGGGAATTGCACCTTCACTTACCTCTAAAAATCAGGCTCAATGGATGATCTATTCGGGAAAAGCCGATAGCATTGATGTCCTATGTTCTGAAATTTTTCTGCTCTAGAACACCAAAAAAGTGAGAATAATTCTGCCCAGGTAAACTCTCCTGCCATTTCTCATCTGGCGGATTCTAGCTGTGCGAAATGCCAAAGACAGAATATGACAAGAGGGAATGATGGCAAGGGCGAGAGAAATAAAGTCTGGGTCATTCAGCTTCTGATCTGATATTTAGAGAGGATGGTATTAAAAGTAATGGCTTATGTTTTGATGTGCAACTGTAGTATTACTGGAATTGGCAGAATAATTAATTATACTGTTTGTTACTAGGAAGAGCAGACATTTAGAGATTTATTTGCTAAAGCTATTTGAGCCAGTGCTGCTCACAGGTAAAATAAATAGATAAACAAATAAAAATATCAGGATGGATCACCATGGGGCGCAAAAATACAGCTTCAATTCATTCAGGGCAACAGCAGCAGAAATCAGGAAACTCAAAGGGTCGATAGAGTTCAGACTGAAAGAGCAATTGAGTTTGGGCCAGTCGGGTCAGCAGTCAACTATGAGCCATCATCAAGACAAACGGATTCAGCGCTTTAAACTTTAGAGCTTTAAACAAAATCAAAAAGCAGTCTCTTTGAAGAACCCTCCTGCTTTGGGGGTTGGCAGTGCAGTTTACCTTTTACTTGTACTACTGTGAGTATCGAAGAGACCCAGGGGGAAGGAACTCTTTTGTGAATTTATTCACTGCTATATCAGCTCAGGCAAACCCCTGTGACCTCAAAATAGCAAGAACCCCATTCATCAGTGGTGTAGGATTGGGCCGGTCGATGACTTGACATCCAGCATCCATCTCCATGCTGGCTAAATTTGGGTAGATAATGAAGGACAGAGCTGATGGCTGAGAACATTAAAGTGGCCGCGCTGCTGTGCCAGGCGCTGTATTATTAATCAAACACAGATATACGTCTGATGGCAGCCTCTCTATCAATGGGCAGTGCTCATCTTCAATCTTCGGCAGGTCAAACGCGCTTATTTTCTCTGCGGGGCTGCTGGTGGTGGACATGGCGGTTGAATGAAATTGCTTTTGTCCACCTCAAACAATAAAGATCTAAACCTCTAAACCGTTTCTTTACATGGAACTGAACTTAACATGAACATGAAGATGAATCGGAAATGTTATTATCAGCTGGACTGTCTTTTTGCAACCAGCATTGTACATTTCTGCAAACCAATGACATATTTAAAAGTCCCATTTTTCAAATTTCGTTAGACTGCATAAAGCAAGTGAAAAGCATTGCTGTAGGAGGTAGAAGCAGTGCATTAACCATGACCTTTTCCTAACCTTAACCACGATGAACTGAACCTTAACAGTCACATGACACTGATGCAGGCTCCACCACATTGGCTGCAAGTCTAAATGTTGATATGCAACATGTTTTTGGTTCAGAATCAGACATTTTAACGTATTTGTTGGTTTGCAGAAATGTAAAACAGCACCATTTTATTCTGTCACCTGGGTGCGCAAACAGATCAACGGCATAGGAAAGGGCTGAAGTGAACATCGCTAAGATATAATGTCAGAAGAAAAGACAGCCATGAGCCCATTGCATGCAATAACAAAGTGACAAAAGATGTAGTTCAGCTTTTGTAATGACTTCATGTTGTCACGTTGTAATGTAATGCATGTCAGGTAGAGATGCTGAAAACAAACCTTACACAATGAGCAAATAAAGATTAAGAAAGAACGGCTCCTCAGGGCCAGACCACCATCACGGTGCCCAACCTGTTGGCTCTCATCGCCTGTTCAGACTCGCCATGTGCCTCAGCCTGACAGCCAACCACAGGATGGCGGCGGATCTTGCCGTGACTAATCAGGTGATACAATGACGGAGGTTTTCCAATTTTGAAGCTGATACCCAAAAACCTGGAAAGGCCTCTCTTTATCGAAGTTACTCATAGGCAACAGTAAAACCAGGACGGGGTAATATTCTCCGTGTTGTATTTGTGACCTATTTTAAATGACACTTGTACCATCTTCTACTAACTTTGTGACTGAAACTTTTTATATAAGTAGATGCTCGTTTGCAGTATCCATTTCTGTATATCCTGCCCATGGCCAGTTGGTCCAGACTAGTGGTTTAGCTTCCTCCTTGTGGAAAAGTCTTAATAAGCTCCAACAGAAAGCTTCCTTCTGACAAGGAAGCCAATCAGTGAGCACAGACTGTGTTAGTGGATAACTTTGGGCATTTTTCAAACCAATTTTGTGTGTTATGTGTCTCACATTTTTTGTGCTCCTCCATGATATTCTTGTTTTTCTTGAAGCTGGCACTATACTTTGGTGTTTTGCAATCACCTCATTTTGCAAAAGGAAATGGAGATATCCACCCTACTTTTGGCTCAGAGATGGTCGTTCTCTCTTTTTTTTAGCGCACTCGTGTTTCCACTGATTGATCAATTTGTCTCTTTTTCCATGGGCTTTCTTGTGATGAAATTTGACTACCCATTGATGGTACTCTTTCTTTGGTTTGTTCAGCCATAGTGGCTATCATTGTGGCTCAAGCTGAGTATAACTGTACGCTCTTTTTTCTGTGTTTTGCAAAGCAACCACTGTGACTGCATCGGAAAACACAGAGGATGATCACGCGTGAGAAAGAGGCACCTGCATGTAGATGAGTCACACCTGCAAATGTACAGAAGAAGCTTTCATGAACTGGGTGTGGCCTCTGGAGGAGAAAACAAAGATTCTTATATGTTTTATTATAAGAGTTGGTAATGAATGCTTTAACTGTATACGAGGATATATAGCGTGCACACAGTTGGACTAAGATTGATATTGCGCACTAAGGTTAACTGTAGGAATAAACCTACTTATTTACTGCCTTTCTCCTGAAAATGCGTCCTTATGTTGCTGGCATTAATATGTAGGCTGACAACACATCACTGGAACACGCTCAGGGGGATTTTGTTTGTGTATGTATGCAGTTTGTATGCGCAAATAAAGCAGTAAGGAGACCAAACAAACAACTTGGATGCTGAGGCGATTCACTGTGAATATCTCAACATCTATCCCCACAGCTAAACATATACCAACATCTCCCAGAGGAGCCAGGAGCCTGGAGCAAGGCCAGTAATGCCCAATAAGCTGTGGAAAAACTGGGAGGTGGGGGGTGGCGGTGTGTGGGGTGCAGACAGGCAGAAATGATGCCTATCAGAAAAGTGGTGGAGAAGTGGGACCTGGGCAGTCAAAATGTCTCGTTACTAATGCACAATATACCCATCGAAGAGGCAAGGTACCAAAAATCCATCCACAAAATTTAAACTCATCTACAACTAAACTGGATGTGTGTCTGCTTCACACAGATTCTTGGTATCTATTTGTGTCAAATCATTTCTGTGAAAAGAAAATCTCATCAAGAGGACATTATCTCTACAAATCTGGATTCAGCAATACAACTGAGCACAATCATTTTGACTTACGGTTCCGCTGTAATTCACCATTAATAATATATGAATGACTACCACCACACGAGGAGGCAAGAACACAAGTTTTTTCAATACCTATAATTTAGTGACCCTGACTGGGCGTAGGATTGCATTTTGCAGCAGACTGCAAAGCAGGTTTACATTTTATCATGGGGATCTAAGGCCACATAACACTGGTTATTAATTATGTTCAACTTAAATATGTAAGTGATAGCTTTTTCACTTCCAGTCTTCCTCTTTCTGCATGTCAAAATAAAATGCCTCCCAACGGTACTTTCGGTGCCGTGTTCCCCTGCTATAGAACGTATCACCCATATGCATTTGTGGTCATAGACCAAGAATATAATTACAAAAGGTGTGATAATGCTGTGATGAATGATCCTGGGTGACATGACGAACGACTAGATAGAGGATCACTAAAGATTTCATAAAGACTCCATATCTCCAACACAGCCGAGACGTCATAAAAACATACTGAAGAATAAAGTGACAGCCAAGTGATGAGACGATAATGCTTCTCACAGCAGAAATCTGATGTCGCAAAGAAAAAGATTGAGGACCTCGAACAGCAAAAGAAAACATAAACCACCCAGATGCTAAAATCAGCCTGTCAGTGGACTGAGTGTGTGTTGGTTCCTATCATGTGGCTGGGAAATATCTCTGTGTATGGGGGGAAAAAATTGTATATGTGTGTGTTTTTTTTGTCCCAACACAATATTTGAATTTTTTGAATTTATTCTCATTTCAGGACACCTTCCACAGCTGTTTGAAACCCTGAACAAAAGCCTCACGCCGGCATCACTGCACCGTATCTGTATCCAGTAACCCGGCCGCAATCTCATCAGAGATCTTGGCGACAGCGTCAGACCCAATCTTCTAAACATAGCTGCACAGGAGCAGGTGTGCTGCCAGTGACCGGCTATGACCAACATGTATGAGCAATAATCCAGTTAGTGTGAAACATGGAAAAAAAAAACGCCGCCATCCAGGCCTGACTCGAGCCCCGGCCAGCATGCAGCCCAGTCAATGGGGCGGTGTGTGACAGCCTGGATTAAAAAAAAAAAAAAAGAAAGAAAAGAAAAAACAGGGAGCAGGTCCAGAGGCCTTCTCCATTCACATTTATTTACATTCCCATTCTTCAGCTCTGCTATTTCTGTACTAAAATGACCCTTTCTATACTCATTTTTAAAAAAAATCTCTCATCAATTTCACACAAAGACTATTCAAAGGCTATCTCTCTATCTCTCTATCTATCTATCTATCTATCTATCTAGATTGATAGATAGATAGCCTAATCAATTCAAAATCAATTCATTAGAGTACGTGTGTGTGTGTGTGTGTGTGTGTGTGTGTGTAGATGCATAAATATATAGATATGTATGTGGATATATAGATATAGATAGATCATTTGAGTGAGCAAGACATTATTATGAGCGCTAGCAACCTGAGATGGGAATTTGTCATCATTTTTGACATTTGAAGGATTAAATGAAAAAATAACCAATGAATAAATCAAGAATGAAAATAATAATTAGCTGCAGACCTAATGTGCTGTCACTGCCGGAGGACAGAAGTACCGAAGTAAAATTTCTAACATTTAATGTAAAGCTTATCTGTGGCATGTTACAGAGCACGTGACATACATCTATATTTTAAAATAGGACTCGTGATCACTGAAAACTGGTGGCATCCATATCCCTGTATTTAAAAAAAAAAAAAATCTACATATACAGTCTACCATAGCATTTCCAAAAGAGATGAAACTGTAATGGTAGATAAGAATACAGCTGATATGAATGCAGCAAAGAAAAAAAACAAACAAAAAAAATTACTATGCTGACAGATTTTACAGATCTATAAATGTGCAGCATTTTTGCAGGTGTGCAAATCTACACCCTTGAGGCGGAACTGTTGAGATGCACTGTAGGTGTCTGTGTGTGGGGGGGCGATCGGGGTGGCGTGCTTTTTTATTTTTTACTTTTTTTTCCACCATTCAACAGACAATGCTGCTGCAGCACATTACATAAATACGGCACACTCTGGTGCTGCTGTAAAGGGCAAATCACAAATAATTTCCCTTTTTTCCCTGCTGTTCCATTTGTCAAAAGCCATGCCATCTGCAACACAGCACATTTTTGAGTGTTAATTATTATTGATTGGCTTTACATTAACACTGCTGATGTTCATTTTAAGTTTCAGAGATAAATGACCACCGGCAAAAAAAAAATTCATAAAATGTGAAATGAATTTATCCCACTTTACACATTACTAACTTCGAACTAATTATACACAGCCACACACACACAATCACACACTTACCCATACAGTTACATCGCAGTGGTTTTGCCATGCACCGTTCATTAAAAGGTTGGTTGGAAGGAACAAATCAGCACATTTTCACTAACGCCATTGTGAAGATTTATTTCACTCTTTATATTTAGCTCCATGCAGAGATGATAAAATACAATTACCAAACAAGCCTCAGGGTGAGGGAATTGGGAGTGTTTCCCATATATTGTTGTTCTTTCATTACTTCATTACATTGTGTGGGCCCTCGTAAACTGTGTGCGTAGGCCCTTTCATTATCTCTCATGGCGTTCTCGACGCAGCAGAAGAAAGAGACTGGCACAGCGGCTCGGTGAAGTGTCCTCGGCAATATCAGGCTGGCAATTTACATTATTAAGTCGCAGCTGACGACACGCAGCCCCTGGATCGTCCCTTTGTTGTGTCAAAAATCTCACTCAAGTTCGCCAAACGTAAAAAAGCAACTAAGCAGCAAAATGTCTTATAAAGAGGAATTGGGTAAAAAAACAAAGGGAAGCAAGACACGGACCTTCACTGAGTGAAAAGTGAAGCCAGAGTTTTTTTAGTCTCAGTGGCATGCCTTTCCGCTACCAGTCACCTTTACCCCCTTCACGACGCAAAGGATTTTTATGTGCTTAAAAAGGACTTTAGCTATCCTTCTGGGCAAAGTCGGCTTCAGCAGCAGGCGTTAGGGTTTTCAGTGCCTTCCCAGCTGTTGCGCCGGTGTCGCTGAGCCGGCCTGCGAATACAAGACAAGTTTAAGATAAGAACTCAAAGGTGTGATTGATGAGAGTCTAAGTCCGTCCTGACAGTGGCGCATTGATCTCCTTGGCTCCGCCGGCAGCAGATATTACAGCCAAGAAAACACATGCACCTGATTGCATGCCACCGCTCATGGGGAAATCATTTTGAGCTGAGGCCTGTGGAAAAGTACTACACTTCCTGTTCAGCTCCAGAGTGGTGACCTGCACATTCTTAAGGGGGGCCTCGGTGTTTCTGGTAAAGGGATTTGACATCAGTGGTAGAGCTTTGTCATCTCTACAGATGGGGTGCAATTCAGAGCGATGCGTGCAAAGGAGAGAGCTGTGCAATTTTGCAAAAAAAAAAAAAAAAAAAACAATAAGCGAGGTAGCAGACGATCACACACCCTCTCTATGAGAAAGCTGTCATCCTGCTCTGGCCAAACTGTTGAATACTCTGTACAAGGTAAGCTGATCTTTGAGGAGTGGGTGACTTGACTTCAGTTTGATGTTTCAACACAGCGGTGTGACTGACATATAGCTGTGCACCCTTGGCCTGTCTCAGAAATCCCAAGTCAAAAACAGAAATCAAGACGTGCATGAAGTGTCTAGAAATGCTTTTGCAGCGCCTTGCCAAAACTGCACCAGAAAAAAAAAGAGAACAATGATTTAGTGAAAATGTTACAAAGTAATGTATCTTACAAAGTGAGACATTTCATTGTTTGAGATAGTTTTTTAATAACCATGCACGTTTTTTTTTTTCTCTTTTCTTTTCAAATGTGGAGCATTTCCAGGGTCAGGAAGATAAAACACTCATAAATATGGGAGCTGGTTGACTGTTTTTGTTACAGTAACGATAACAACCTCACAGTAAATTATAACTGGGCTCAAGCCACGGCAATGATGAGAGACAGCCACAGAAAGCCAAATGGAAAGATGATATAAATCTAAGATGCTAAATCTATTCACTTAGAATGCGCGAGTTGGAACTTTTGAGAAGTTTTCTGGTTAAAGGGTTGGGGGGGATGAGGTTGGAGATGGAGATATTTTCCATCCATTAGTGGCATAGCATGAGATACACACATAATTCACTTTCCACATCTTCACCCAATTAACTAATCGCATCATAATCGAGCGAGCTCCGGCTAAATGTTACCCATCACTGAGGAGAAGTTATCGAGCCTCGAAAGCCAAGTAAAGGCTCTCCCTCCCTCGCTCCCATATGCACACATACAGCGAGCGACAGATCATCTTCACAAAGGCTGCGAATAAATACAGGTGATGCAACAAAACAAACAATCTGACAGTCTGAATTCTGACAGGAGGCTCATGCTTTTTGCGCAGTTTTCAAAAGCAAGACCTCAGCTGAAATTACAATAATAACATGCAATTTTTCAAAATGACATTTCTCTCCCCACAGACTAACTATTTTTAGAAGCCACTCCCCCCCCCCCAAAAAATGCACTATGAGTTAATAATGAGTGGTTTATGTGTGGTGATACTGAAAAGAAGCTGTTGCTGGCTTTTCAGACTCATGACAAAACTAACTAAGTACAACCTGTCAGTAAAATACTAAAAAAAAAAGAGAGAGAGAGAAAAAAAATCAACATTGCTTGTGTCCAGGAAACAAAAGAGCACGCTGACGGGCAGACGGTGTAGGAGGGAAAGAGAAACGCTGAATGTCAAAGAGGCACGCAGGTGAAATGAGCACAGTCACATTTATGGGGGGGGGCAATTACATTCACAGAAAAATGCTTCTTTTGTTTTTCATTTTCGAGCTAAGAAACCAAGAACATCGACGGAGAGACTGAAGTCGGACATGATTAACATACCTGTTACGCCTCTCACACAGGAGTATTTTAATCTACTGCTCCGGAGAAACAGGCTTAGTCAGAAAAGGTCACAAAGCTCTTTCACGGATGAAAAACCCCAACTCTCTCAGTCCAAGTGGAGATCTTCACCAGATTCACCCGAACCCGAGACGACCCTGGTCCTCTGACCCTCACGCAGAGTGACCTGCGGAGGCTCTGCCGGTCAGCTACGAGCTCCAGGATCACTTGACACTTGGTCAGGAAAGTTTCTCTCTAACTGGCAGATGTCGAATTGAAACTTCAGGTGATAATCAAACCCAAGAGCGGCGAGCGGAGAACACACTTCCCAAAGTGTCCTGGAAAATACAATGGTGTGTTACCGCCACTTTATAAAAGGAACAGGCCAGGAGAGGCCTTGTTTGAATGATAACAGAATAGCTAGTGTACAAAAAAAAGGTGTTATTAGGTACAAAGTGGATCTTAATTGAATGAGTGGCTGGGTCAACATGACAGAATATGTCTTACTGTCCTTATTTCATGAGGAACTGCAGTCAGCACGCCCCTACACCAATATCACCTAGAAAAAGACAACAACACCGACTGTGGTTCAAGACTAAGTTGATGCCAGATCCCCAACAAAAAGTTAAGTTCTTCATGCATGATTTTTAAATTAGGTGGACTACAATAATAAGCTTGTGAATGAAGCTTGAACACACTCAGTACCTGTTATATCGTTATTTGCCAGTGTTAAAGGAATACACTCCAACGTTTTGGGCAAAATACTCCTTTTTCCAACTTATCCAGAAAAGAGACAACATGTTTTCGACAGCGTTTTCACCACCGAGTGATCGTGGTTCTGGTTTCTATGGGTAGCATTTTGTGTTAGCTTAGCCTAAAGACTTGAAGTCTATGGGATTTGTTAGCCTGGCTCCGTCAAAGTGAAAAAATGAACCGACTCTGAAGCTGTCTTCTTTAAACAAAGCATCGTGTGTTTTTTGAAATACAAGCCTTGGGATTAAAAAAACAACATTTTAAGAGAGGATAGATGGTGGACGTGTGCGCGCTGAACACACGTGTCCTTGGATCCGGCACGAATTCCTTCACACTTAGACCAATAACTGATTCTGTTATTTATATCGCTCAGAATAACTTCTCTGCATCATCAGGGCCCGCTCTCATTCATTCCCTTGAGGCTCTTTCAACTTGTCTCTCTGGTTCAGAATCTGATTAGATTATTGCCTATAAAGCCAGACAAAGTGCTTGGTGTAATAAAATCACGGAAGCAAAAGGTTCTCTCAAAGAAAACAAGCTCAAAGACACAAAACTACCAAACGGGATACTGATTCCACCTCGCATTATGTAACATGAACAAAGAGGTTGCTTTCGGGAAACGGCAGCCCGGCAGAGAAACTTTTCATACAAACAATACGGTGGAAACCCAAGACCAGCCATTTTTACAATGACAAGGCAAAACAAGGCTGCCCGGTGCCACATCTGAAACTGACGTCCATTGATTGAAAACGTAGAGCTCTCTCTTTCATCCCGGTGACAATGACGTCCCCGTTCCCATCTCCAGCATTGTTGACCTTGGAATAAAAATGCGACATCCTTTCATCCCGTCAGACGCAAAGCCAAACGTGTGCGTGACGGCCCTCAAAGCAGCCGTCTGACAATAAACACAATAAGATATAGTTGCAGGCTTATTTGTTCAAGATCGGATATGACCAGTGAGCTTTTCGGCCGCGTCCGGACGGTCAAGTTCTACACGCCGGTGCGACAAAAGCAGCGCGCCGATCAAAACCTAAGTCGGGCTCTTCGCTCACAAAGGCATCAGGGCCATAAAAAAATAATGTTGGTGAGTAAAACAATTAACGACGATTGCTTCTGGCAAACACAAAGCTATCAGGTCTTATGTTCGCACAAAGCGAGCATCAATTATAATGGAGTGGACAGGACAAATGGAGTTAACCACAGTGCTTTGACAGATGTGGAAGGTCCCCGGGCAGAATGGAGTGGCTCTCTGCCCTGGTGCTTAATGCATCTATTGAAATAATAATGCCAACTCTACTAACATATCCGGTCTGCTATCTGCCGTCCATGTGTGTGTGTGTGTGTGTGTGTGAGAGAGAGAGAGAGAGAGAGAGGCAAAGGGAAAGGGACTCTGCATCTCTAACAGAGGCTCTTCATTTCCCTTTCCATTTTCTCTCTCTCTCTCTGCTTCTGTCCCTCTCTCATTTTTCCCAGCTGGCCTTTAAAATAATAAATCCCATCAAGGATCAAGGATTTCGATTGGCCACTTACTATGCTTAATTACTCCCACTGATAGGCTGCTGTCCCCTGCCAGGCTCAG
>OMLB01020401.1:3000-20852 GCA_900302555.1 Myripristis jacobus
GAGTAGAACATCTCACATTAATATTTTACAAAAGAGATGAGGTCAGATGGTTTCCATCTGTGTTGCTATTAAAGAACTGTGGCTTGTTTTCAAATAAAGATGATTTAGTGGTGTAATGAGAGAGTAGATAATGAAGACAGAAGACATGTGCATATACAATACGCACAAATGCGTGCGCACACACACGCGCGCGCACACACACACACACACACACACACACACACACACACACACACACACACACACACACACACACACACACACACACACACACACACACACACACACACACACGCACACACTACCTCAGTGACATACAAAACAAAAGTTAGTAAGACACAAAGAGAAGTTCAAGAGACCAACAAGGAGCCAGGCAGAGCTGCAAGCAGAGAGACAGATAAACATGCAGATAAACAGACAGGTGACAGGGAGATTCACTGCAAAGAGACAGACAAACAGAAAAACAAAGAGAGAGACAGACATGAGGACAGACACACATCAATAGAAACAGACAGGCACAAAGGGAAACAGGCAAAAAGTCAGATTCAGCACCAGAAGAGCGATGAGTCACAGACTAGATTTAAAACATTTTCAGCATAGTTGATTCAAGTTGTCTGCTGTTTTTCTTCCAACTTCTTGTTTTTCAAAGTCAACTGTTTTAAAAGAAACACTGCCTAAATATCACACTCCCATAAATGAAGGGAGATGGCACTTTTGAACCACAACTGTGTGAAATCTATCATTCCACTTGTGTTTTAGTTTACAGATACCACCTCGCAGAAGCATTTAGGTTTGTTTCATGTGTTGTGAGTTGTGATTGGCAGAGGGCGGGTCCTAAAATAACCACAGAGAAGGTTTGTTTATTTTTGAGAGCAGAAAGTGGAAACTGCATTGGACATTTCACTTAAGCTTGCATTGTTTACAAGCTGACAAAGGAAATTAAGACATTCTTGTAACGTAATGAAAGTAGTATCAACTTTAATTCATTGTTATGGTTTACTATAATAAGTTTTTTAAAATGGGCTGGTTGTATTTGTGAGTGCTGATACAGAATGGTGGATTAAACTGTTGACAGGGAGTATGTTCTTGGTGGTCTGATATACAGTTGTGACAGCCATGCTTGAGATTATTCACAGTGGTCATGGTATAAAGTCTGATGTCACCATTCTAATTCAACTTTCCAAAATGTGCGTTTTGGCTTGTCGCCCACAGTGGGATAACATATTTGATAGAGTGAAAGTGAATAAGCATAAGAGGTATGGCAAAAGTGACTTTGAATACAATTTTATGCATGCATGTAAAAACAGTCAGCATGAGTATTAAATGAATGGATCACACCAAAAAAAAAATTAATTGTCCTTTAAACACAATGTCAATTCTTCACAGTCGGCAGTGGTCAGTGATAACCTTGTCACAGCTCACATTGATTGTGTGGAGTGTGAGTTTCAGTCATCGATATCTGTGCCATTTCACATCCCTATCTTAATTGGCCATATGTCCTGGTGTTTCTGCCTGTACTGTTACTACACTGGGGAGGTGATTAGGACAATCCTGCTGCCCACTGCTACTGTGGGGAATTTACTATCATCACAAACCTCACTACAGTACAATACATGCCAAGACTGGGCAGACTGGGCAGATTGTGCAGGTTAACATAAGGTCACTGTGTGTGTGTGCGTTTGTGTGTGCACTGTATATATGTGATGGCGATTGGCCCACGTGTATGGGTTAGTGTTTATTTATCTGTGTATTCATGCATGTGTGTGTGTGTGTGTATGTGTGTGTGTGTGTGTGTGTGTGTGTGTGCTGTGTGCGTGTGAGCATACCAACATGGGATTTCAGAGGCTCTGACAGCTTAATTAACTAGATCCAGGCAAGTGACATAAAGACCCAATTAACCATGGTGACATAACTGGGTCATCATTGACAGTCATCCCACACTGATATTCAAAAGGACACCTTTGATAAAAAAGCAGGTTGGACCCCTCGTTGTCTAATTCATTTTTCGACAGTGTTTGTGTCATTTGTCTTCCCGTAAATCACTTAAGAGCAAATTTTTTATTAGCTAATTCTGCTGCTACAAAATGAGTACTGCACAAAGGCTCAAAAGGCACTAATTTATGAGACAATACCAAAAGAAAAGCGGACCAGACATATTAAATCTTACAGCATGATATCCTTGTGTGATATTTTAACAGAGAATTCATTTTCTTACAATTTATCCCATTTTCTGCAAGAATTTCAGGTAAAATGTGAGAATGAAAGCTAAAGGTTGGGAAGAAGAGTGAAGCTCTTCTCCAATTTCCAGAGTCTCTTACATAGACAGAACTGGGACTAAGGTGAGCTTTCTTATCTGCAAGATGCTTGGTATTTGGAAATAGTCAATTACTCAGGAGAAATATACTCAGGGACAAAGTGTGCAACCTACATAATCCAGGATAGAGAAAACAAAGTCAGAAGTGGGAATTCATATACCTTCACACTATGCTGCTCAAAATAAACATGATATATCCTACTGAATGCTGCTGAGCTATAGTGGCATGTACATGAAGAAAACACAAAGCACAAATTCTCTTTGAGAGCTAAAGCATAGAATTCTCCAAGGTCTCGTATAGGCGGAGAACTAGGACTTTGCTATATTTTCTAAGAATTCCTTAAGAATTGCACTACGAGGAATTAAAATGTAGTAGGGCATTGAAGAGGAAGCTGGTGTATAAGAAAAAGAATCCCCAATGTGCACCGGAGTGTGAGAAATAGCTACGAGCTCTCTAAGGTGTCCTGCACAGACAGAACTGGGACGCAGGAGGACACCCAGTTGGACTAGGACGGGCCCGCAGAGAACTATTTATAACCTATTACTCCACTCTGCACCTTGGAACACTTCTACTGAATGATGCATGGCAAATGTACATGATACATGGGTAATATTTTACCAAGTGGCAACTTGTGCACTGAAAAAAATCTCCATCTCAACAAACTATTCCCTCTTATATTCAGTCTTGAATGTTTTTTTTTTCTCAAAACACACAGGAAAAAAAATGTGCCAGATGGATGAGATAATCAACTTGTTTCCAGAAGTTCTCAAATCAAGTGTAATTTTCTTGATGCTAGTGGGCTGATCTGCCATATTCTATTATGTCAACATTGTTCCCAGAAAAATTCTGGAAACAAGTGAAATTGCACTGGAAACAAGTGGGATTATCCAACCCCATTTGCAGATGTTTTATTCATACAATACTTAATGACTTATGACTTACTTTTTTGCCGTGTATGTTCATCTTTATGTCTAATATTTAAAATCAGTTCTTTTTAAACCTTTTAAAATTCTAGCTGCAACTACCCAGCAACATATTCTCCTGCTGTATAAGAAAAAAAATATTTTAAGACTGAATTCGAGACTAAATGACTTGTTAAGACAGAGGTTTTTTTCCAGTGTGCGTGTGAATGTGATCATAAACATCTTGCTTTTGTATTGTACCATAAAAAAATTTTTGAATTTGTTTTAAAAAAAATTCAGGGTCGCATTATTTAAGATCCGGAATAAGCTGTACCATTAATCAGATAACTACAACAAAGCAATCACAGTGGAGGATTCTATTTTGAGGTGAGGTTATCAATGACAGAGGAGAGAAGAAAATGTGAGAGAGAACAGATGAAGGCAGACAGGAGATGAGAAGAGAAGAAGGGGAAATCAAGGAGTTGGAAGGAAAGAACTGTAAAGGAGTAGGCAAAGAAAAAGCAAACCAGATGAAAAAGTAGGGAAAGCAATGAAAGGAAGGTGAGAAAGTAAGAAAAAAAAAAAACAAGAGGAGAGGAGAGGAGAAACAAGTAAGCGGCTCAGCACTAAAGGAGGTCACGGATGTGCTGAACAGAGAGCCTGCATTGGTTTCTCTAGGGTACAGACACGCACGCACACACACATGAATACATGGTGTTACCTTTGAGATTTAGCACAGGTGCAGATACTTCACAGTGATCTATTAGACTCACCCTCCCATGTCAACATTCAAGAGAGGAGAAAGACAGAGAGAGGAAGAGAGATGGATGGGGAACAATCTCGAGAGGGTGTTAGATAAAGAAAAGGTATTTCCACGGCAACAGCGAGGGAGAGAGGGAGAGAGTGGGAGAGGGAAAGAGGGAGGGAGATCATGGCGGAAGAGGACGCGAGGGGGGTATGTGAGATATCTGCGAGTGATCCATTAAACTTACCCCCACAATGTCAACACAAAGGGAAAGAGGGAGAGAAGGAGGCAGGAGAGAGAGAGAGAGAGAAAATGCAATGGAACGAAGAGGACAAATGAAAAGGTAATGAAGGAGTGAAGGGGGAGTGAAGGAGAGTGAGGGAGGCTGGCGGACAGAGCAGGATCTATTTGAATTTTCCATACTATGTCAACAATTAGGGAAAGAAGGATGATGGGAGTGCAGCAAGCAAGGGAGGCGCTGAACGAAGAGAAAAGGGAGTGGAGAGAATAGATGGGGAGATATATTGAGGTGATCCATTAGGCCCAGCACTTGGAAAAACAAGAGAAGAAAAGTAAAAGTCGTGGGGAATGCAGAGGAGAAAGGTGATGAGAAGAGGGAGAAAATTAACGGGAGAAAAGGGGAAGTGGAAAGTGACGAGGGTAATATTTTACCTCAGACCCCTTGTGTCAGCACTCAAACCGTGGCCAACGAGAGATGAGTGCAAGTGTGTGTCTGAGGGTGTGTGTGTATGCAGTACAGTATGCGTGCACAGTATGCCCCACAATCTGTAGCAACTTATTACATGATGCATATTTTTTGACAAATATGTAATATAATTCAGTGCATTATGTAATAACATGCCACAACTGCTGTCTTGACGTGGCACATGCTCCACTAGGTGAGCCGTGGAGGTGAGTTTCATATCCATAAATGTTTATTCACTAGTAAAAAAGAAGCCTTCTGTAAATAAAAAAAAGTAATTACAACTGTGAAGACTTTTCCCAAGACTTTCCCATGTTGGTTTTGGTGTGTTCACTCTGTAATACTTGGTTTACATAATTACTTCATTGCCTGTAGTATCTAATTTCTGGCCACTAGCTGTACAGAGATATAAGAGAGGGCTCATCCCATTGCTTAACTAGTAAGATTATTTTTTCCTTCATATCATGCCGAAAGGTCAGCTGGACACCCTCCATCCTTGACTGCACCTTGAAATCCTGTCCATCAAAGTCACAAACAGAATTGGGGACAAAGGACAGCCTTGGCGGGGCCTAACACACACTGGGAATGAGCTTGGCCTAATTCCAAGAATGTGAACACAGCTCTCACTTCGGTTATACAGGGGACTGAATGGCTTACAGCAGCAAACCTGGCACCCCAGGTACCTGGATTATGGTTGGGTGATCTTTTTTTCATTAAAAAAAAAAAAAAAAAAAAAAAAACAGCTCAGGCAAGGCGGAAAAATGGCATCTGCAGCATTTAAAGTAAGATCTGGTTATTGGAATATTAGAAGTATTTCAAAAAGCTTGTCTAACCACACAGTCTTGTTTATTTCTGACCATGCTTGTTCTTTTAGATTGAAAGATGCTCAGTTTTGAATATTTTCAGAGTGTTTTCTTAATTTAGACTAGTCATGTAATTGAGTAAAAAAACTTTTGTTAAACCATCAGTGAAATTACTTGTAATGCACATCCCTACTGTAAGCCTTCTCCAGATCCACAGAGCACATGCAGACTGGATGGTGAACTCCCATGATCCCTCTAGTATCCATGCTAGGGTAAAGAGTTGGTCCACTGTTCCACGACCAGGATGTAATCCACATTGTTCCTCCTAAATCTGAGGTTCAACAATCGCCTCCTTTCCAACACCCTGGCATAAGCTTTTCCAGTGATATCCCGATAGCTGGAGCACACACTTTGGTCCCCCTTTGTAAAAATGGAAACCACCACCCTGGTCTGCGATTCCACTGGCGCTATCCCTGACCTCCACATGACGTTGATGAGACATGTCAGCAATGACAGCCTAACATCATGTAGAGCCATCAGCATTTCAGGGTGAATCTCATACACTCCCAGTGTCTTACCACTGTAAAGCTTCCCAACTACCTCAGTGACCTCTGCTATGGAGATGGGTGACGACCTACAGTAACTCCTCTAGCCATGCCTCCCCCACAGAGGATGAAGCCTGCCTGTCCCCCTGAGTCACTTGATGGTTTGCCAGAACCTCTTTGAGGCCGACCAAAAGTCCTTCTCCATGACCTCCCTCCCCCGCCAGAGTTTTCGCCTCCACTAGAGACCTTTACTTCTTCAGTGAGGATGGATTAATGTGTACAAGAAAATCAGTTGCTTTGAAGTCTAACATCTAGGGTCTGGTGGAAAACAATGTGTGAATCAGATGAAGAGATTAGGTGCAAGGAAGATGAACCTTCAACCAGGTGGTCAATACTCTGGAATCAGTGAAAGTAATGTCAAAAAAGCACTAGACAAAAGGGAAAATTACAGAATTAGAAATAGGCCAATTCCTTTTGCCCATCAGGGCCAAACTGGTTAAGAACAAACATCAGATTGACCTTCTTGAGATGGAAAAATGGGAGATTAGACAAGGTCATGTCACACACAGATATATACAGACCATAGCTGGTGTTATGAAAAGGCAAAAGAGCACAGAGATTGTCAGATATCTTGGAAATAAATATTATGAACATGGACCAGAGAACAGATAACTTCCTAAATTTGTTTTGGCAATTTGTACTCTACTTGTTGTGATCATCATCATTATTAGCGTCTTGCTGCATTTCAGGATGAAGTTAATATAATCAGATGCACTTCTTAAAGGGAGAGTTCACACAAAATAAAATGCAAAAAAAAAAAAAAAACTAACTCTGTTTATCAGTTTCAAAAGAAGAATGAATTGGAAGTGAAGAGCACAGTTTTCAGTGAAACCCATCACCACTGAGGACTGTAGATCATAATCATTGTTTTTGGAGAGAGCTATTGCTGTTGAGATTTTTACATGTCACTTTTTGATGCCTGGAGCTCCACAAGAGAATACACATCCATCCATGTGTACTGGGGTGCCAGGAGATAGGCGATATCACAGTAGACTGCCAACCTTGTGAGATCCCACAGGAACTATCTGTATGAATAGACTGCATCATAAGTGGCCAAATATGTTTTTGTTGTATTTTGGATTAACTGTAACTCTGAGCAAGAGGCCAGACCCTAATAAATCCACACAACCTACGCCATGTGTAATTTCAGCCAACATTAGAATGACGTCTGTTATATATTTGGACATATGAGGTTTTAATCTGACAGGAATAAGACAAAAAACATATTACTGCTGGCTTTTGCAACTCTCCACTGCGGCATCAAAGAACCAGGGATTAACCAGATGGACTACTACTGTGGTGGATTGATAGATGGTCTGCACTTTGGAGACCTGGTGCAAGTGGCTGGTGAATAGATGGATGGGAAAAAGACATGCAGAAAGCGAGGGAGGCAGAGGAGATGGCTGGCAGTTTAGAAATGGAAGTTTGAAAACTATGAAAGCTGTGAAAGAGAGCATATGAGATAGATAGCAAGGCAGGCAGACTGCAGGCTTGGCAAAGAAAACTGGGAAGTACGAAGCAGAGCCATCTATTCAGCACTTGTGATACTGAATTCACTGAATCCCCAGTACTGCCTAACATTTCCTAATAGAAAATTCAATAAAGTAACATTGCCAAGTGAAAAATACAATTCAGCCAGTGAGCAGGATTTTGATTAGGTGTGCTTAGCAATAAATTTATTTCTAGGGAATAAAAAAATGAATCACTCAAGATTTGAAAAAGTTGGACACCCCTCCTACCTCGTAAGTCTGAGGTACACAAGGAAGAATATGAGTGGGTTTAGCCAAAATGTATTTCAAAGCAATTTATCAACAGGCTTCTTAAATTGTCAACAGTAATCTTGCATAATCCTAAACCTTAATTACTTTTCAATCTCTTTGATTCCAAAATCTATATGCTAAACATAAATTTCAGTCCAGTTACAGTTTAGTCACAGATTGTTTCAAAAACGTAACAACCAGATGTTGTTTATTTCTCTCAGAGCATTTTTTTTAATCATCCAAGAAGTATCGGTGACCAGATTAATGTATCTTCAGTAACCTTGATGTATTACAATTGAAAATACATTTATCATTATATATATACAATCTATGATTCTTAAACCCTAGTTGGAAGACTTAGGAAGAAAGATGTCTGATTGGCAGACAGGTAAAGAAAATTGGCTGGGAAGATTGCTTCCAAAATGCATTCCATTACAGATTACTCAAAGTATACCTAATCTGATGCCTGAGGCTTGTTAATGCAAATTGGGAAGCTGGGGAAAAGCGGGCAGCTAGGCAGAGAGCTCTGGGAGAGAGAGGATGTGTGTGGGAAAGACAGGCAGGCAGGTTAGGAGACGACCAGAAGGCAGGCAGCTCGGGACCTGAGGCTAGGAGAATTTAGGAACGGAGCCATTCCCTCGGAGAGATTTGAAGTTATAGGGAGACAGGGGCTGTAAAACAGAGGAGAGGAAAGAGAGGGAGGAGGGGAGAAACAATAAAGAAAACGGGATGTAAAAAGGGAGGAACAAATGTAGGGCTGGCGTTGAACATGCAGCTATTTGATTAAATGTTTGTTAGGTAGCTATTTAAATATAATTTCAGCATTCGGATAACTTGGGGTGAGGGGGTTCTGCCCAGCAACAGTGTTATGTGATGTCATGTGTGAAAGCAGTGAGAAGGAGGCTGAAGCTGAAAAAATGCAGAAAGCATCTCCAGCACGGGATCACTTTAAATTGGTTGACAACAAGGCTCAGTGTCAAAAACGCAAACAAAAATTATCATGCAAGCGTGTCAACTTTGTCAAACCATCTGAGGCATGTAAATACTGGTGCAGAATGTGAAGAAGATGTTTTCAAGACTCTAAACGAGCATCACATTACATTGTGGGGGACGTCAATCCTATTTGTTTGGAGTGTGCCACAGTGTTGCCCAATTTTTTATAAGCCAGTTAATATTGAGTGAATATCTGAATATCTGTCTATAAAGACAGCCCTAGAGAAAATACACGAATGACTATGCACAAGAAGTTAACAAGAGAAGAAAGAGACAAGGTGAAAAAAAAAATCTTTGCAGCTAAAGCATGCATGGAAACTGGGATAGCAGGAGTGGTTGCGAAAGAGGAAAAAAATGTAGAAATGACAGTTTGGGGTGAGAGGGTTAGAAGATAGAGGGTTTATATGGGACTCTGGGCTAAAAACATTACTGACAGAGGCAAAAAAAAAAAGACCATCCAAATCCACCTCTCAACAGCTCAGACATTTTGGGGGGAGAATTTCTCCAAACAGGCACTGACCTAGTAACAGCTTGAATCAGCCTTGAACCAACACCTCAAATACCACAGGGGGATAGTTCAAAAGGGAAATTCCTTCAGTGCGTGGCATGGGCAGTTAATGTGGAAAAAAACAAAAAACAAAAAAAACAGGAATACTATAAAATAAACAGATAAATAATAAAAACAGCGAGGGCGACATTCAACAGCGACGTTCTTATCTGTTCAGTTGCATATTATTTGTTATTTGCTAATTTGTTGAATCCTCAGTGTTGGATCTGGAAGTGATGCAGATTTTGTTTTAGCTGGGTTCTTTGTGACTAAATTCACTCAATCAGTCATGGAATCTGTCTGTTCAAAACTATGAAAAGTATATGACCATAAACAATGTGGCTGTTTTGTTTTTGCATTCTGTTATTTGATCATATGTCGTGTAGCTATGTGCACTCTATGGCCCATTCCTGAAGTGATTTTACACTGGTAAGTTGGGGTAAACAATTTAAACACTTGAATACTCAAGTACAAGTAATGCCAGTTTAAAGTAAAGTCATTGTTTGAGTGTTCTTAAAACTGGGGTTGCAGCAGGTTGCAGATTTGCCAATATATTTGACTTACAGTTTTCTTTTTTTGAATATCTGATATCGGCATGGCCATGTCTCCATTAATTAATATGAAAGAGGTTACTCTCTAGCTCTTGTTTTCCTATTCTCTTTTTACTGTTTAGCATAGTCACTTTCAGATTTAAAAGTACTGTATTAAAACTGCTATCAGCCATTCAGCTAAAAAAAATATATCAGAACTAGTATCAGTCCTAAGGAAAAAAAACATATTGGTCACTGGAAAAAACAAAATAAAACAAAACAACTTATTGCAGCCTCAAAACTGACTGAACTGCAAAACACTAAGATAAAAATATAGAAAAACACAATACAAATGATACTACTATTATCATTACTACCAATTTACCAGTAGTACAACCACCGCTACTAGTAATAACAATGACAAGAAAAGCTGTAAGCTGTGTGTGAGAATGTAAAGGAGGCTTCTTCTTTTTTTTCTTTTTTTTTTTTTTGTCAAGGCAACAAGGCGCCTTTTTAAGTAACTCTACATTCACGGTGCTGTGGAGAGCTGGTGTTGAAATGATTGACAGCTCGCTACATTAATGAACAGCCCTGTGGTTATGGGTCACCACGGTGAAAGTGTTGAAGTTCTCTGGCTCCCTGTCTCTGTCTCTTTCTTTATTTCTCTGGACAATGATATATTTTCCCTTTCCTGCTGAACTGTCCCAGTTCACTAAGTACTTTAACATCACAACATGCTTAAGAGCAGACTAATGGAAATAGCAGAAGCTGAGAGAGAGAGCGAGAGGTGCAAAGAAGGAAGAAGAAAAGGAAGAAAACAAGAGTGGGATTAAGTAGAAATAGAAATGACTGTGTGTGAAAGAGAAGACAAGAGACTGACAGCTAAAGAGCATTTAAGTGTTTCAGCACTTTGACCAAAAAAAAAACAAAAAAACACCTGTAATGTACTTGATGATCATGTTCAAAGTGGAAGCTTAAAATGTTCACAGTACAATGAGTGCTAGAGTAACTTCCTAAAAAAAAAAGATATATTTTTACCACATATTAAATTCAATGCCAAGTACTTAGAACAAGGTTATCAACATGAACACCCCCTCTCTTTCTTTCTCTCCTTCAGTTCATCTTAGTGTCTGTTTTACTCGCACAACTGCAATAGCTCGACGATCTTGTCAATTTAATTCTAGCACAATGAAAAAAGAATCTGCATGTTCAAGGTAAGGAAAGAAATTTAAAACCTACCTTACTATCATTTTGCACCAGCCTGTACTGCTCTTGCACACCACCAAGGGATACTCTGTATTGTTTATATCTGTTTTTCACACTGTGCCTGCCTGACGGATGACAGGGCACCCAGTCAACTGTGTACACTGTTGACCATTCACAGCATTCATTAAGATCGGGACACCTGACTGATTGAAGTATACTGGATATCTCAAACTGATTAGACTGGACACCAGAAAGCTGGTTTCCTCGGCTTCCACATCACTGACAAATGCCACATTTTACACAATACAACACAAAGTTAGTGAGAATTGTGATTGTCATTGCACAGGCTTTTAAGCAGTAGTAGATAATGCAGTGGTGTTGCTACTGCATTATCCATGTGAAACATTACATTGCAACTGTGAGTGACTCTGTGTGTGTGTGTGTGTGTGTGTGTGTGTGTGTGTGTGTGTGTGTGTGTGTGTGTGTGTGTGTGTGTGTGTGTGCGTGTGCGAGCAGCTGACCTGTCTGCAGGATTTCTTCGGCGATGACGACGTCTTCATGGCGTGCGGCCCGGAGAAGTTCCGCTACGCTCAGGACGACTTTGTGCTCACACACAGCGGCAAGACGCCGGCCTTTGTCACCGGTGAGACACACACACACACGCACACACACACACACACACACACACACACACACACACACACACAGACTGTTCTCTTGGGTGACAGAGTGATTGATCTCTTGCCTGACCTAGTTAGTGACTTATTGATTGACTGGCTGATTCCTTCTCTTACTGACTGACAGCTTATAAAACCAACCTGCTGACTGACTCATTGATTCTTTTAACTGATCAGCTGCTTCACAAATTTGCTGACTGACTGATTTACAGATTAATCTACGGAGAGTACACACACACACACACACACACACACGTAACAATGATGCGTTTATGTCCCTCTCTCTCTCTCTCTGTAGAGTGCAGGGTGAAGGCGTCTCGCTCGACCACTTCCCAGAAAACCGCAACTCCCAAGACTCCCAGTGGCGGCTCTGCCTCCAAGACTCCGCCCAAAACTCCGCCCAGAACCAAGTCACCTGGCCCAGGTGTGGACCACGTGAACCAGAGGGGGGAATCAGTACCTAAAAATGAGAATTGAGAATAACAGACCGTTAATAATTGTAGAGAAAATCCTGTTTGCTGATGACGATTATTTGTATGTGTGCAATCGTTTAACTTGAATAAAACACAAACCCATGACGCTTAACGCTGCATAACACAGAGAGGGATAAAGTGCACACCTTAGATCAAAAATACTGAATTAATTTGGTTTGATGCAAATAAGAAGTTGGGCTTTGTGGCAAAGAATGGGGATGGTTTTATTTCTTAAGTTTTGGACAGTTAGACTGAATAATATACACATATAAAATGAGATCAGTTTATTTGATGCAAGTATGAAAGCATAAAGAATACACTGATCATGTTTTCCTATCATTTGTACATTTGGTCTCACACCAGTGTGCATTGAAACTGATCCTCTGCCTTGTAAGGCTGTTTGGGATCTGGGCGTCTATTAATGAAGATATCGCATAGATATCAGAGGCCCGTCTGAGTAGATTTTTGTTGTTGGACACAATTTAGTCCATGGAAATGTTAATATATAATATATATAACATATTTTCAGGTCAGTTAGGGAATTTATCAACAGTCAGGTAAAAGTCATTTGAAAATCTGCAGGGAAGTCTAGTGCCAGCAGGACAAGCAGCAAAAATCTGAGTGTATCTTCATAAATCGATGATCACAAAAATAAAGAAATCATTTCTCTTTGAAGTTACAGTTACATGTGAAGTCTCCTGTAGGATTTATGTTGGGGTTAAGGTAAAGGTTAGGTTAATAAACAACTTTTTAGGGTTAGTTTTTCTTTCGTATCCAAAAATTGACCCAATGTGAGCTGACACAAGACACACAGTGATGCAAGGCGTAAGGCGTAACACGTTTTTAGGGAGTCCCAAACCTGCCCATGTTTATTCATCTTTATTTATTTACTTTCACAAACCCGCACTTTACCCACAGGACCTGTGGGTCACGAGTCAATCATGATGTCTAGTATTTCTGTGATAAAAGGCCTTCATTTTGTGGGTCTTAAGAAGGAGAAGGATGGGCCTTGTTTCTGTCACCACGGTAAACTGTCCCGGCAGACGCAGAGGGGCACATCTGTGTACAGTGATGCGTTAGAGCAGGACATTAAAGATGCATGTTAACACCTGATCCCAGTTCAGTATGTCAGGATGTGAGCCAGCATCCTGACATACTGAGCGGCATGTAAACGCATCACTGATCTCGCTGCCTTGCTCAGTCGCCGTGTCTCTGTGCGCTTTGGCGGCTAATCGGGTTATTCGCCACACACGGGCAGTAATCTGGTTTCTGAAATGCCGCGACAACGAGGATCAGGGTGAGCGATCGAGAGAAACTGGCGTAAGGCTCCTAGATCTCTGCTGGAGAAACCCGATCACTGGGCCGTGGAAAGCCCAACTTGGATATCTGATCGGCCTTTTACGAGTGCGCATAAGCAGGAAAAGAGAAGGGATAAGGAAACTGACAGGATAAACACAATAAACACAGATATAACGGCAAGTCCAGGTGCTTTACATAAGGCATAGCAAAGAAAAAAATTCAACAAATAAATAAACAACATGGAAAAATAATGAAGTAAAAAGTGCACAGGAAAAATAAAGTCAAAGTGCAAATAAAAGCTCGGTCTAATTAAAAGTTTAGGACAAACCACAACCTAAAATTTGCATCGGTTTAAGGGAACACGTGTTATTACCTGGTGACTTGCAATAATCTGATTTCTTGTGTGCATGTAAAAGCATCATGGAGCTCGCTGCCTTGCTCGGTGGCTCTGTGGTGCAGGCAGGGCAGTGTCAGGGCTGTGTCGGGGTTTGAACCTGTGACTCGTCAGTCAGGACGGTCTCTGTAGCAGTGCTGTAACCAAGAAATAATGTAACCAATCAGAATGCTGCTCTCTTCTGTCTGCAGCCAATGAGGCGCCGGCAGGGAAGTCGTCCAGATCAAGCCCCTCCCCCACCAGTCCCAGGTCACGACGCAGCCTCAAGGTCAGATTGACTGATTGATTGGTTGGTTGATTGATGGATTGGTTGGTTAATTGGTTGGTTGGTTGGTCGAATGATTTGGTGGTTGGTTTGTTGATTGGTTGGTTGATTGTTTGATTGATTGACTGGTTGGTTGGTTGATTGACTGGTTGGGTGGGTGGCTGGTTTATTTACTGATTGTCTGATTGGTTGGCTGGTAGGTTGATTGGATGATTGCTTGGTTGGTTGATTGATTGATTGGTTCGGCCAACAGCTCAACATTCAGTTTCTGTAAATACGATTCGGACGAGAGACCAGACAAAAGATTTCTGTCCTTGAAAACCATGAAAGTCTCCTCTCACACCCACATTAACCAATCAGAAACCTCTCTGTGACCCACCAGGAACTGCTAGGCAGCCAATCAGATAGCCACATGTAAGCAACCGACACTCGGTAACCAATAAGGAATCGTTAAGTAAGGAATTAGAAATTGCTCTCTGACAAATAAGAAATCAGAATAGAGAAATTGCTTATCAGAACCCTGGTTTAGGTGAGCCAAACTAAAAGAAGGAATTTGAATATTTTCATTTTCCTCTTCAGACATTTCAACGTGCTCGTGTTTTATTTTCTACAAAGTGGAGAAACAAGTTTAACCAAAAAAAAAAGGTCAAAAATGTAACCCGTCTTGTCTCTCTCTGCAGATCTCTCCTCATCGTGCGTCCTCCTCAGATGTAAACGGAGAGGCCGAGCAACCAGATGACGCCACTACTGAAGGTGTGTGTTTGTGTGTGTGTGTTTATATCCCAGCATGTGTCTAATGTGTGTGTGTCAGGGAGAGAAATTAATAGGAGTTCAGGGCAAAAATGCCATAAAACGTTCCTGAAATTCAAAACATGAAGACACAAAATGCCTCCAATAATCCTGGCAAACTGAATATTCCTTCTTTGTCAGCCAATATTTTAGTGAACTGTTTCAGTAAAATATTTCCATGTTGGGTTAAGAAAATCCCGAACCCTATCCTTTACAAAGTCTGGAGCCCTGGCCCGTCGAGAGCTTGTGTTTTGGAGATATCAGACGAGCTGAGCCGCTGGAGCTTCAGTCCACAGCTCAGAGGATCAAACTGCTTCAAAAGCCCTTTGAGGTTGTAATTTACCACCGGGGCTCTGACCTGAGGGTGTTTTTTTTTTTTCTGTTTTTGAGAGACGCTGTCAGGAGACTCTAAGAGAGTGAGTTCAGAGGCTGAAACTGCTGAGATCAGCAGAGACAAAAAGCCCCTGAAGTACCAGCCGGCACCTCGAGGAAAGATCAAAAACCTCCCAGAAAAAACAAGCTGAGAAACAACACACAACCCGGCGGCTCAGCGGGCGGAGGCGACGACATGAGCTCGCCAAAAAGCTTCTCCTCTAATTCACTTCAATTAAACAAAACCCCCGTGCTCTCCCGCTCCTCATGTTCATACCATTTTGAGCTCAGGTGGACATTGAGATCGGGCAAATGGATGGAAATAACTTTGACAGGCAAAATCTTAAACAAAGACTGAAGAGAAAAGTCTGACCTGACCCCGATGCGACTTCTACATGTTCGCTTATTTTGATGTTCTAGTTTGAACTTTCAGGCTCACTTTCCTCTATTACTTGGAAACAACTTTCGGGCAAAGACTGAAAAACCATCTCTGCCTCAAAGAGCCTCACAGCAGCTTTATAGTTTTGAAGTCAAGGCTCTGGCCCGACTTCTGCTCTCAGCTTTTGAGGAACTTTTGAAAACCAAAAGCCCAAGAAAATACTGAACAACTCTTTAAAAAAACATCTCTGAGGCGATGTGACTCCATGGCTTTGAGCTTCTGCATTCCTGGCTCAGTAACTTCGTGAATTTTTAAAGCTGACCTCCCGGGCGAAGATGTAACCTCAGACAAAAACTTTGTGAAGCAGCGAAGTTCAGCGGCTTGTAGAGCTGACACCTGCAGTATTAATTTTGTTGGCAAAACCTCAGACCAAAAGTATTTGTCAATGACACTTTTTTCAAGATGAAAACAAGACGAAAACAAACTAAAAATAAACCTTTTTTTTTTGCCAAAAACTATGACGAAATAGACTGATATTTTTGTCAATAAATAAAGAAGACACAAAAGAAATAGATGAATGAAAAACCAGCACTTGACTGTATGTCACGAACAAATACATAATTTATGAGGAATTTACAAAAATAAATAAATGAAAGACTAAACAAATGAATGAACCAATAAAGATGTAGAAACTGTAGATATGTAGAAACAAAAGAAGACCTAAAAATGTGAGACAAAGGAGGGCAAAAAAGCAATAAAATATGTAAAAGTACAGAATAAAAGAATAAAACAAAACAGTCATTTTGGTGTGTAGTTATTAAAGGCTTTGCTGACGATTCTCTTATTTATATGACAGTTTGTATTTAAATAAACCAGCAGCAGAGGATCTAAGAGGCCGTGACGGATTATAAAACGACAAAGAATTAGTGATGTAGGCCGCTCCTGACCCACTGAGAGCCTGTAAACATGTACAAGAAGTTTAAAATCGATGCACTCCTCCTCTCCTCCTCCCAGTGAACGGGAACCGCTGCGTCTCCTCCTCCATCATCAACGAGAAGTACAAAGTCGGGAAAGTCATCGGAGACGGAAACTTCGCCGTGGTGAAGGAGTGTGTGGAGAGGTGAGGCGCCGCAGAAAACAAAATACAAATTAATGTCACTTTCAGTTCAGTTGTTGCTGAAGTTTATATATCCATCTGTTTAGGAAATTAAGGAGAAGGAATATTCTGTCATAAAATAATTAATCCTGTCTATACGGTTTCAGTAAATATTAGTTTCAAGAAAAGTTTCACCATCATCTTTTGAAATTTCCAGCACAAAAGTAACCCAAATTATTGTGTTAGTGGTGGTGTAAAGATGGCTTTTAACTTCAACAGTAACCCGTGCTGATCTTTACTGTCATGCAAACCATAGTTTAGTCTTCTGAGGCGGCGAGTGACGGTCTAATCTTGGAGAGAAACGCTTCATGTGTTTGCTGCTCTTTGTTTTGATTGACAGGTCGACGGGTCAGGAGTTCGCGCTGAAGATCATCGACAAAGCTCGCTGCTGCGGGAAGGTAAGGCTGCCGACCGCACACAGGCAAAACACACACCGGGAAAATGTCATGTGAATGCAAAAAGTCAAAACGAAAAAGTCAAACACAGAGACCAAGGTGCACTGTTATAAAATCAATCAACAATATTATAATTATAATTTATGACAATGAGTCAACACAATATTTCAGTCACTTCATTTTGTGACATCATGCCTCCTCCATAATGAAAGCAAATGGAGGAAAAAAGAGAAAAAACAATAAAAATCTGTCCTCAAAAAATATAAAATATGAAATTCGGGAAGGAGTGATGGGTGATAGAATAGAATAGAAAAGAACAGAATAGAAAAGAATAGAATAAAGTAGAATAGAAGGTAAAGCCCTTGGTGGGAGCTCATTTGCATGTCAAACAGGTGAAATTAACATTTTGTTTGATTTTTGCCGGGACACGAAATCCCCCCCAAATCCCCTTCCGCCCCCCTCCCTGAGAAATCCCGGTGCTTTGCCATGGCAACAGGTTGCCGTGGAGATGGAGAAGCGGCTCAGTGTCACGGCGCCGCTCCCC
>OMLB01020405.1:5027-16163 GCA_900302555.1 Myripristis jacobus
CGCCGCGCTGCAACTGGGCCATAACCAACACAGCTGCTCCCCAAACCCACTGCCATCCCCCCGTCACAGGCAAACCCTCCCACCAACTCTGCAGAACTCGCCGTTTGATTCCACGAAATGTTTTTTTTTCCTTAATCATCTTCTTATTCTCCCCTCATCCACGCCCTCCCGTTAAATCCCGACGAGTTTTGCCTCCAGAGTGCTCGATTTCCTCATCCACACCCTTCCCCCCCTCTCTCTCTCTCTCTCTCTCTCTGAGGAAGTCACACATCCGCCTTTGTCATCCCTTCCGCTTATAAAACTGTTTATTCTCAAGTCTGCGCCATAAAGAAAGTTTATTCACACTAAATCAGCTTTCTATCCCCTTTCCCCGCGTCTCTCTTGTTAGCTATAACCGCCTCTTCTGTCCCTTCAGCTCCCGAAAAACTGCTGCACACACAGAAGACGTGCAGTGACAGAGCCCAAAATAGTTCATTTATGGGACACAACTCAGCCGGTTACTTGGATAGACAAAAGTCTGCTGTTGTTTATTCACCAGGCGCTACATTGCACTTCGCCCCCCGACTGTATATTCACAAGACACAAACTCAGAAAACTCTGCTGTTTATGCAGCAGACAGGCGCTGTCGTGCACAAACACTCGTACATTCAAACCACAGATTCAAAAGCCCCTGCCGTACAAAAAAAAAACCCATCTTTTATTCAACAGACTGTACACATCGCCAGTGTATACACATCGTCTCGTACTCCCTCCGTCTTTCAGTACACACATCCCTGGCTCTGGGCAGCTGTGACTCATCCAGCTTGCATTACAGTCTTTTAGCATTCATGAGCGCACCAGGCTCAGTGATAATTTACCAGCTTCTCAGTCGGGCCGCTGCTGGTCCTGTATTCATTAATCTCTCTGCGACCACAGGCCCTGTGTTCATCCAGCCTCCGAGAGACAGAATACTGATGCCGACTCACTATCCGCCGTGCTCTTTAATGCAGCATGAAAAGGCAAACTGATTTCAGAGGCACTTTGCACCTCCAGGTCTGATATCAGCAACGCACATTTAGGGCTGATTCAGTCTGACACTCGGGATGCACGATAATATCAGCACGTCATCGGCATATCGGCTTTAAAGCGACAATTTCCGTCGATATGTCACGCTGATATGTGAAATAGGTCAAAGTTGCGCCTGTTGTCAGGATTGTCTCGGGCAGAGCATCATCATCCAAGCCCGTTTCAGCAGGATGAACCTTACAGTTTTGTTTGAAAGAAAATGTCATATAAAAATAAATATGGCATGTTTTACACAACCTAAGTTGAATTAGTTTTCTTATTTTGCCCAGTGAACATGCACATTTTGAAAAGTAGCGTATTTTACATCTGCATCTGCCAGTGGGCCTTCACAATAAGAGTAGCCATAATAATGTTTTAATTTAATGCAGGAGAGACTTGATGTTTTCTCTAAGTCGGTGGAAAATAAATTGTGCATATATCGGCATCGGTATCAGCGTTGGAAAATATCATATTGAATATTGGCAAAAAAAAAAAAATCGAGTATCATGCATTCTTAATTGATGCATAATCAGTTCTCTGCTCATTGGATCTCAGGGCTCAGAAGATAAAGGTGCAGTCCATATAACTGTGGTGTTACATTTTTTAATCTGGCCTATGACCCATATGTCTTAGATTCACTTTTGCCCACTTTGCTGCTGCATTTTGTGACTTTTCAGGACGGCCTTGGCAACTTCATTTCTCAAAAGCAGCCAGTGACCAGCAAGTTCAATTTCAAGTTCAAAGTTCAACAGCAAAAATGCGCCAGGAATAAGTATAAAAACAGTTAAGGACCTGGAAATCCATCCTAAAATAACTAAATGCACATATACTCACACACTTCACACATCACAACGATTCATGAATAAATAATGCTTTGGTGAGGCTTACGAAAGTGCAGCCTCACCAAACTTAAATCCAGAGCTGCTTAGTTGCTCTAGGAAGGGATGTTTTCACTCGCCTCCAAACATTTGATAATAATTAATCTTGTTATATTTCTAAATTAATTTGGAAGTTACAAATCTAAGGAAAGGCAGAGATCAGGATAACGCATCTTGGCAGTTCATCCACAAACTCTCCTCTTTCCATCCAAGTCTCCAGTTTACATTTTCATTCACGCAACAATAAATCTCCCGAGCTTCACTCAGGCAACAATCTTGATGAAAATATCTGACTTGAAGCCATGTCGTAAATATTCATTACGCCATATCAAGATGCTCTATATCATGTTGTGATCAAGAAATCCTATTGTTCCACTCCTAACATCAGCATCCACAACATGCCTCCTCCCTCACACAACACTGCAGTGTCGCTGTGGCACAGGAGTGCACGACTTCATCGACCGCATGACGCTCGTGCAGAAAGACAGCCAAATCTTTAAATAATCACCTCCTGAACAGACAAGCGACCAATACGCAGCCTCAGAATGTGTGAGCCGACATGATCAGCGTTCCCTGTAGACTCACTGTAGCTGAGATTGTGTGGGAAAATGTGAACAATGTAGAAACAATTGAGTCTACAGGGAATGTGGAGGGTGTTGACTCAGTCCTTTTTTAGGGTGTTGCAATTTGTGTGACATCCCAGTGGTCACGAAATGATGGAGTGTTGCAATAGTCGTAAACCAAATTACAATGATAATGTAATTTAATAAATCTAATTAAATAGGCATAAATGGAAACATCGTTATAGGCTGTTCTTTATCAGTTTTGGCTCCTCCAAATGAGCTGATTCCCAGAGCATTTGGCAACAAATCTGCGAGGCTGATGGCAATCTGCACCTCGTCCTTATCTAGTCCGCTGATTAGAAACGGCCCGGTCTGTTCACCGCAAGCGGCAAAATTCCTCCGCAGACAGTATGAGTAGTCAGTGTGTAAGCAGTCTGTACAGCAAACAGAGAAGCCCAGCTTGTGACCTTTAGCCCCAGTCACACACTGTGTCCTCTGTTTGTCTCTTTACTTAGACACCAATGTGACATTACTGGGTGATGCAGCACTGAGCACTTGGAAACTGTCAGAATAAGAGCCCACAAAGCACATTTCCATCTGAGTAAAGCTGTCCCGTTCTATTCTATTCTATTCTATTAACTTTTCTCTTCTCACTTCTCATGTAAGGCATTGTGCTGATGCTCTTAACCCAAGTTACTGACAATAATACGGCAGTAGAAAAGCTACATTTTTAAACTTTTGGGCAAAATACCCTTTTTTCCTGATATACCCTGTACGTGAAATGCAGGTACAAATGCTATCAAATCCACATGATACACAGTGTAAATAGGACAGCTTCAGAGTTGCTGTAAGGTTTATTTTTTCACTTTGACGGAGCCAGGCTAACGACTCCCACAGATTTCAAGTCTTTATGCTAAGCTAACACCAAATGCTACCCGTAGGGGCTGAACCACTGGACGTACAGAGGAGAAAATGGCACTAAACATCTTGTCTCAAGCAAGTCAGAAAAAGGACATTTCGCCCACAACACTGGAGTTACTTTTTCAGCAACCACATCTAAAGGGCGCCGAGTACAAAACCACAGCTCTCATATAATATATAAAACACATACAGTATATTCAAAGGCAGAGGGAGAGAATAAAAGAAAGGGAGGGAGGAGAGGGATTGAGAGATCACTGACATCCCTTTTGGATGTTCGGCCTCTTTATGCATTAAGAAATCACAGTGGCTCGTTAAAAGCCCAATAAAACGAATATTGCTTGAAGCTGTTGAGAGCATCACTTTCCAAATTGGTCCCTGGCAGAGTGGCATTTCACACTCCCTCTTCCCCCGCAATCTCTCCTGCAATGAGCACAAAGTTCACAGTGGGTTCAGCCTCTGAGCAAAGAGTGGGATGGCTCTAATTGGAAACAGTCATTCGGATTGTCCCAAAGTTAAGCTGTTCAGCTACACAACCAGGCTAACACTCACACTCACACACACACACACACACACACCCTTTGAGCAAACAGTATTGGCATGCGAACTGAGTCGCAGACAGACAACACACATACACACATTCTCACATAAACACACGCTATCTACTATCAACAGCTTGCTCCTCCGTCATGTTTACTTTAGGGCTCATGTTACTTCTCGAGCAGCAGGTTTCTTTAACCGCGCACGGACGTCTCTGCTGGCCCGAGCCAAAATGTGCCAAAATGAATGTCCACTCCGAGCTGATTTCTATGGGAAGAGAGGGCGTTTTGGCACACTGACGAACAGTTATGCAACAAAACAGTACCAAAATATCCCACTGAAACAAAAGTCTATCAGTTTGTGACTTTAATGATGTTTTGCTCGACCAGAAATGAAATTATATGTGTAACAACTGACTCAAGTGAAGGTATTTTGTAATCATCTGATAATTATGGGGTAACAAAACCAAATTATGAGGAATACAGGGGGGACAATTTTCTTATAAGAAGGGATTTATTCAGTAGTTATGGCTTTACTACTGTGCAACTCTTTTATTGAAGGGGCAACAAGCATCACTTTGTTTTCCAACCCACATTCCCCTCAATAATTACCCTTTATTTATGTTTTTTTGGTATGTGCTCAATAAGACAATAGTCACACCATAATTACTTAATAAGTCCCTCATTATTTCAAAAGTGTTACCTTGCAACTCCCCAGAATTTGGTTTTGTTACCCCACAGTTAACCTACAAAATAATTACGTAGTGATCACACCATTGCTACTTAATAAGTCCAACATTATTATAAAATTGTTACTCCTTAATTCCCCAGAATTTATTTTGCCCCATAATCCCATAATTACAGAATAGTTACACTGCAATTTGTGGGTTGTAACAGTAACAGTTTAATATAGGCAATGTTGCGTGCTCTAAAAAAAAAAAAGTTCTCTTAAATTCATGTCATTTTTGTCTTTCTTCTGCCTGTGGAGCTGAAATTGTCCATCCTGTGCTGTTTCCTTGGTTACTAGTGCAGTGCATTAGTGTAACCATACTTGGACAAAGCGTACTTATTTAAAAGTAAAATTATTTCCCCGGAAAAGAACAAGCGTAAGAAGAAAAAAACAAACCAGCAAATGAAAAAATGAGTTATTAGAATGTGTTTCCTCCACCCTTGCAGAGTAATAAAACACAGCCCGGGAACATTGTATGTGTCAATATGAAATGTTATAAGAACTGGCTCGATGATAGTTTGTAAATCAGTTGTTGTTGTTTTTTTTCTTTCCATCCCTCCAGGACCATACGCGAGTGGTCAGCCCCATCATCGACGTCATCAGCCTGGACAACTTCGCCTACTTGGCTGCCTCGGCCGACTTGAGAGGAGGTCAGTGGACGAGTAGTAATAACACATAACGGGGCAGCTGCCAAGTGAAATCTTTGTTTCTCCGTGTTTACATGATCCGTTTGAGAAGAGCATTTTTCATCACCATCATCATCATCCTCCTGAGACCGACCGAAACCAGTTCAAAAGCCAAGAGAGGATTTTGAAAATGGATGGAGGACATTCTGAAATAAAGCAGTTTTTTTCCCCTACATGTCAGAGAGACAATTTTATTATTCTGCAGCAGTGAATTATAATAATAAAATATACAGCAAGGACTTAGAAGGTGGTTTAGTTCACTTTAGTGTGCGATTCAGCAAGAGGCTCGTTCCTTAGGACTGATGGCTAGACATTATGAAAGTAAAAATGCTCATTTTTTCTTCCCGTCTCTCTCTCTCTGTGTCTCTTTCAGGGTTTGACTGGAGTCTGCACTTCAAATGGGAGCAGATTCCCATCGAGCAGAAAATGGCGAGGAGCGACCCGACGCAGCCAATCAGGTCCGTGCACTTGTTGCTCCCCCTCTTCCTCTGCCTCTTCCGCGCAGGACCCACATTCGCTCTGCGCTGATTCCAAACTTGAAGACGTTCATCATCGTCGTGCATTATTTATATGTTTGAAATGTCATGGATTGTAGACGTACAGTCATTTCTCTCTGTATGCAACAGCGACCAAAGCAAAGGCGGTGCAGCACTCTGATGTCCTTTATGAAAATGTCACATGTGAAAATGTGCCTCTTCACATGTGAAAATTTGAATGTCGCATGTGGATTTACCGTTTTCACAGAGACATTTTCACACGTGAAAATAAAACAATGCCACATGTGAACTCGACATTTTCACTTGTGATTTGCTATTTTCACATGACTGAAAGTTTCCATATGGGATTTCACATGAATTTTTTGTTTTTGTTTTATAAGGGATATGAAACATAATACTGTCATAAATACACCACACACTTGTGCCAGTGCTCGAGATCCTATATGAAGCGTTTTCCAACTGTTTCAATCTGATTTTGACTAAAAGGCTGTGATATGAAAAGTTAATTTGGTGTTAAATTGTTCGGAGGCCATCCTCGAACACTCACAAATCCATCCAGTGTGGTGAGATTAAAACACACTGTTGAAATAATCACTCATACATATTTTGTATCACAACAGTTTCTGGTTAATTAAATTGTAATTAAATCAAAGTTTTCCTCATTTCACTCAGGGCCCCCTGGAGGTCCCTCAAGCACCCCTAGTGGTCCGTGTGCCCCACTTTGAAAACCACTGAATTAGTCTTCAGATAGATCCAAAAAGCTTCAGTCACTCCAAACTGCATCATCAGTTAACTAAAAAAAAATATGTTATGTTGTTCTATTTTATTCCCTATCAAATATTGCTATTGCTAAACTGTTGCTTATAAGGGAATCTGAAAATTCACATCTATTTAAATCTCCTTTTCAGCTTTTTCTTGGTGATCTTTTGATTTTTATTTAATATTGCCATATGCTTTTCTTCCCTAATCATTTTTTTCATCTTCCTATTTCCATTGTTTTATTCTAATTTTATCCCACTTGCTTGTGATTTTATTCTACCTATCCTACAGTACATTTGTTAAATTATTTTCAGATGCCTTCATGTAGCTACACAAACATACTATATATGCTATGTGCTATACCATATACTATATTATTATGTGCACATTAGTCTCCCTGCACCTCTTTTTAGTATTTCCGTTTTTTATCAGTTGCCATTTTTATTGTTTGCTTTTCCTTTCTGGATGTTACCCTCCTTGTTCTGCACTCGTGTGTGAGAAAAGTGTTGTGCAACAGTGCTACGTTTTGATTAATTGATTGATTATATTATTTTTCCAGCGTAGGTGTTTAAGCATATTGTCAGTCTCTCTGGAGAAGAGAGCAAGTTAAGCTCAGAAAATGTGAGCTGCTCCCCTCTGCTCTCTCTGGGCTGCAGGACTCCAGTCATCGCGGGCGGGATCTTCGTCATGGACAAGAGCTGGTTCAACCACCTGGGCCAGTACGACACCCACATGGACATCTGGGGAGGGGAGAACTTTGGTGAGCTCGCTGATACCGCCTCACTTTACTGTAACTAGGAAACAAAGATTTTATTAGCATTTAATTCCCACTGCAGCCGATGCTCTTCCGAGTGTCCTGAGGCAAGCTCTGCACTCTGACCCCTCTGGCCGAGTTCATGTACTCTGCATTTTTCCCTCAGAGGAGTAGACGATAACACGAATTAAATATGCCGACTGAAATGCTCTTAAAAGATCCTATAAAAAAGCATTTCGCTTCATATTCTCATATTTGGGCGCTTGCCAATAAACTTGAGAGTTGAATTTTTAAACTCAAACCTCCCTAGAGGACGAAAGAGGACGGGGGAAATGGGAATAAATAAATGAACAGAGTGTTTGCTCTGTGTTGAACATGATGAATATTACTGTTTACGAACACAAATCCTCTCTCTGGAAAAAATACGGCTCTGCATTTTGGAAAACACACAGCTGATTTTAGGAGCCAGAGGGTGATGAAATTCGCCTCAACACATAAATAATGATGTAAAATTCTAGTTCAACTGAGGAAAAGATGAACAGTTATTCCTCGTGTCATTTTTTTTTTTTTCCGCCCTCCTTGACATTGACGATATCCTTCAGCCCGGTTGTGGCGTACCTGCCTCTGGACGGCTGCAGATGCTGTCAGACGCTGCTGTCCTGCTCGCTGATGTGCCACATGTGTCCTTGGAACCGGCCAGGCAGCAGAGCGTTTAATTATTTGCTGCAACAGCTTTCGTACCGCTGATTTACAGCGCGCAGCCATCTGGTGCATAAAACAATGCAGCAGGTGAACACACAGCCAGTCCAATACTGAGACGATACACAGCTGATATATGTGCGTCACAGAGAGGGAGACAGAGCAATAGATAGATAGATAGTTAGATAGATAGATCACTACAGCCAATCAAGTCCTGCTCACTGATCAACAGAGATGCTGCACGATTGTTAGAGGCTCTAAATTTCCTTCAATGTCCAGCAAATCCCATGATACAATATATATCACAATACTTTGGATGCAATACACTTTGCGTCACGATACATTGCAGAACTCTACAGAAGTGACTGGAAATATATGAACACAGCTTAAAATTCACCGTGCACCTGGGTAGACTAATAAAGCATGCAACATGTAACCTAATAAATGGGGCGACAAAGTAACTCAAGACAACTCAAAATTCATATTCCAAGTTGTTAAAAGAGAATTGGCGCAGTGCACGATGCAATAAAATGTAAATGTCATAACATCGTTATGAAAATGAAGTGCAAGAGCAATATATATTGATACAAGGAGATGGAGTATGAATAGACTGTTATATGGCAATACTCGGCTGTATCATTTTTTATTTTTTTGCACAGCTATACTAATTTATGCACAGATATAAACATACTAAACACAGGCATAATTAATGCAGGTGGACCAGGTGGAGAAAAACATACATATCTTTAATTTAATTTGAATATAGGCAGGAAAATACTGAACATGCAGAAGTGGCCGAGGCCAAGACAAGTTCAAGTCAGCAAGCAGTCGAGGCTGAAATAATTCAACAGGCCCGCGTGCTCCGTCTCATGAGGTGTGACTGTCGCCCCGCAGAGCTCTCTTTCCGGGTGTGGATGTGCGGCGGAAGCCTGGAGATTCTGCCCTGCAGCCGCGTGGGTCACGTCTTCAGGAAGCGGCACCCGTACGACTTCCCAGAGGGCAACGCTCTCACCTACATCAAGTGAGTGGGCCGATCTGTCATCTGCCAGGCGCACACTGTCATTACACTGCAAGAAAAATCTCAAACTTTTAAGCATTTTAATCTTGTTTTGAGCCATAAAATCTTCATTTTTCCTCAAAACATGCAAAGAAACAATTGATGTTGGATGAGAAAATGTCAGATTCAGCTTGTTTCAGCTTTCCACAGGCGAGTGATTTGTTATAAAGTGCCACTAGGCAGTCTCACAGTTTGGTGTTAGTTGCCAAAATGTTTTATTTGTTGCAAAAAGCTCCAAGACTGCAAGTACGAGAGGAAAATTTCTTAGAGTGAGGATTTTTTTTTTGTAGTGTAGAGCTGCTTTCTGGAGGCTGGAGGCTGGCATCTGCAGCGCTGTGTCATTAGAGCGGATGCTGCCGGCTGCACCATCATTACAGCGTCTGAGCGGCTGTTTTGTCTGTCTGTGTCCACGCAGGAACACACGGCGGGCGGCTGAGGTGTGGATGGACGAGTATAAACAGTACTACTACTCTGCAAGGCCCTCGGCGCAGGGCAAAGCCTTTGGCAGGTCAGTCAATAATCCTGTCCCTCCTCTCGGCAGCCCAGATCAATGGTTTTCAAACTGTGGGTCCCGGCCCACTGTTTCCTGTTTGCCAGCGTGGGGACAGGTGGGTTGTGGGAAGACTGCATCAGTGCATTATATATCATTCAATAACAGAGAATAGAGCTGCAGCTGGGGAATGGAAGCAGTCCTCTTAGCTGCCTGACAACATGGAGGCGTTTTTAAAAGCAGGAGCAGTCGATGTGCTGCCTAAAACAAAGTTTGCACTCCGAACAACAAAAACTTTGCCACACAGAAAATGTGCTGAATCATATACTGATTACTATTTTGTATCCTGATGTGAGGAAGCCCTAAAATGTGCCCTCAGTTTCCAAGGTTATTATAGTTTTGCGTTTTTCATTAGTTTTTATTTTTGCTTTGAGTTCTTGTTTGTTTCCTGGTTTAGTTTATTTTATTTTTTTTTTTTTGAAAAGGCTCAGTTTTAGTCTAGTTTTTGTTTGTTTCATCTGAGGCATGCATCATTGCTGGCATTCAAAAAGGTCAGAAAAAAATTGTGTAATAAAAACGCAAACAAAACATCATACCATTTTAAAAACTGCATTCACTTACAGCCTGTAATCAGCCAAATAAATTGACAACAACAAAAACTTAAGACAGTTTCTCCACAATTTTAGTTTACAATTTCTTAGTTTTGTAAATACAGATGACAGTTCATATGTAATCATATGTAATGTCTGACAAATAATATAACATTTTTTAATTTGCTGGTATTCAAAGTAAGATTTTACATCTAAATATAGAGCAAATTTAGAATTTGCCCTTATCATGGATGTAAGTGCCTTTTTTTGAGAAGTTTCTTTGTAATCCCCAAAATATTTTGGTGGGTTTTGGGACAAATTGTGCCTCTCCACATGGGAAAAGTTTGAGAGCTCCTGGCCTAGATAAAGGTTAGTTTATAGATTTATCGACCTGTCTCTTTCCCACGTCTCTCTTTACTTTGTGTTTCGTGTTTTGAGAGAAAAGCACCACACACTGTGCGCGTATCATGTATCATTTCAGTCAAGCCATCCGGTGAAACAAACAGTTGGTCCATGCTGACGTTCCCATAACAGATTCCTCCAGCTGTTGAAGGTTGTTTGCCGCATTTCCTCCATCCTCCTGTTTTCGCTTCTTGTGTAAAGTGCTTCGAAGAAATTTCTCATTCGAAATTGCACATGCTTCGGGGAAACACCGCCTGAAAGCAGCAATAGCCGAGAGAGAGCGTGCTGTGATTGTGGATTATAACAAAGCGCCTTCTCTTGGTATTAACAGAAGAGAGTTATCGCTGGTTCAACATTATTAATAGGCTCCCCATTAGCAGAGCCTGTAGATGCAGCTAAAGTTCTCCCCGCCAAGATCAGCAAGACTCTGACTGCTGTCCTCTGGGCTACCTTTAGGCTGATTTCAAGTTTACTGTGCTCAAGTAAATCTCATTTAGTGTCTCTCTCTCTCTCTCTCTCTCACACATGCT
>OMLB01020405.1:16437-36895 GCA_900302555.1 Myripristis jacobus
CATCTCCAACCAGAGGAACTCATCCTATTTTAAGCCTGTATTTTATTTTTTTTTTTTTTGCAGAGGCATGACATATAAATACATGCAGGCTGTCCAGGTACTACTGTGGCATCTGTGAACAGCGAAGACAGCAAAATCCACCTTCCTCACGTCATAATAGGGCGAACAGAAATAGAAAATATTTAAAGTTTGTTCACCAGTGATTTGGATGGGAGGCTCTGAGCAGGGGAGTTGGTGTCCCAGCTTGTTTCGCAAAACCAAGCCTCACATCTCAGGGTGTAACTATACAACGCGGCGCCTGCAGTTAATTTAAGGCCTTCATACAGTTTTGTAACTATGCATTGCTGCTGTTGTTTTGCCCTCGAAGGGAGCGTTACCTAGCAGCATGATTCAATTAGTCGTGAGAGCAACCAGTCAATTCAGTCCATCTGCTGTGCGCTGTTGTTTCCTCGCTCCCACTCCTCTCTGTCAATGGCTCCCCCAGGATCCCCGAGCAGGAAGCGGTGTCCAGTGTGCTGAAACAAGGCGGGCTGTGTCTGGAGACCCACGGAGCGGACAGCCTGGGCCTGGCTGAGTGCAGGGGCACAGGAGCAAACAGGCCACAGTCGCAGGTCAGCACTCAAACACTAGGGGGAGACTGTGGGCACGCAGTGTTAGACCTGGCTCCAGCAAATACAGTCAATGTGCACAACTTTGACCTGATGGCACTCGCACAGCAGCTAATGTGGTGATATGAGTGCACATTTCAGTCCAAGGGTGCAAGTTGTGGTGGAGTGAATATCAAATATGTGAAAGGTTACTTGATTCTTTATATGCTGTGGAAATTGTATGATCTTCTGCTTCATGAAATCCATTGAAAATTTATTTTATCACTTGTACTTTGACTGGGAAGTAATAATATTGTTTATCATCTCTCCATGGAATCTGATCGTGATGATATTATGGAGATATTTTGATATCATGTGATGCATAATTCTGTTGTCTCATTAGATGATAACAAGCAAATGTTATTAATGCAACTTAATGACTGTCAAAAGGACACACAAAACATTTAAAGGAACATTATTTGAAAATATTTTAACTTGGTATTTGTAAAATATTATTTTGTTTGCCATCACACTTAATAAAATCATGCAGTTCTATGCGATGAACATCCATCTGACTATTTAACATGCATCAGGCGTGTTGGAATAACCTTAAAGGTCCTTAAGACTGTGTGATGTTAATGTGGATTTGAATCATATTGCCCGGCCCTAATTTCTGTGATGTTTGGGTGTCGCGCAGTTAAAAGCTGTTAGCATCATTTTTCCTTCTGTGAGATGTGACATTTTCATCTCGCAGCGGCGGCCTGTTAATCCCAGGGTCCGCCAGTCTCCTCAGCCTGTGACCCAAATGAAAATGAATTTTCTTTCACGCCGGCTTTGCAGAGGACACACGAGGACCCGGACTAAATGCCAAACCACAGTTAAAGAAACACTGAATTAGCCGGTGGTGCCACTGTACCACCACATTAAACAGGAGGGCAGCTGGGCTGAATATTCCAGTGCTTTACTTGGGATGTTTGTAGCCTGCGACTGTGGTTGAGATGAGGGATGGCAAATAATAGAGAGACAGCAAGACGTCTCCAACAAGGAAAATAAATAAATCTGTGGGGCTCAAGCCTGTGAACTCGAGAATAACTTGGCACAGCTGATCCACACTCCCTGATTTTACCTGGACAGAATCATAGCAGTTTGAAATGTAGATATTTGTAAAAATCTGCAATCCAATAAAAGTCTTACGTCCTGTGAACAGCTGGAACTTTTTTGAGGGACTGGCATAACGCCTGAAACCACTACCTATAAAAAAAATAACTTCCTGGATTGCTGCACACTTAATCCTTCACAGTAAAATGCATAAGCAAACCTGAAAAGCCACTATGTTAAATGCGGTGTTTGCTCCCAGGTTGTTATGCACGCTATGAAAAATAAATGGCAACTGATGCAACATTTAAACGTGTGGGTGGTTAAGCGATCATGTGCAGCAAACCTGCAATTTCACAAAATTTGTTTTGACAGTCAGATGACCTGATCTTGTGTCCACTGTTTTTTTGTTTTTTTTTAACTTAACACCTGTAATTATTAATGCGTTCTCCTGTATCTTTCTACAGAGGTGGGAGCTTGTAGAGCCGCTGATCCGGCAGCAGGACCTCTGCCTGGCCATCACAGCCTTCACAGCAGGGTCAAAGGTCAAGATGGAGCCCTGCAACACAAAAGAGCCCAGACAGGTAGGAGGGAAATAGAGCTTGTGCCTTGAGAAAAACTGTCAAAAAAAAGCGTCATATTTTCAAATTTCCAGTGCTCTCGGGCTTAAAAAAAAACAAAAAACAGATTAATTTTTAAATTTTGCTACTGAGACTCGCTGATACTTAATACTGACATTTTAAAAGACTTTCAAAAAGAATGATCTTCCACAGTGCTTTATTTCCATCTAGGGAAAAAAAAACCAGCAACATCAGGTCTGTCCTCCAGTTTCTGTAATGTATATCCAATTTGAATGTGAGCCAATCTGTGAAATTTTTATCATCTTGTCAAGAACATGTTAGCCTGCTATCCATTAAAAGTACCATCTCTTGCTTTAATCTTGCTCTATTAGTCATTTTAAGAGCACGTCTGAATTTTTCCAAACGTTCGTCTCGTGTTGGAACGCAGCTGCTCATTTGTTCTTCAAGTGTCACTCACAGCGGATTAAAGTGAGACACGAGACGTTCGGAGGTGGCTCCAGGACACGTGATAAGGAGCCTGCCTGCCGATGAGAGCAGGAGGCTGAGAGGCTGATGGCTCACAGTGGCCTTGTTGTGCCGATGCAGCTCACGCCAAAGGAGCAAGAGTCAGTTTTACAGACTCGGTGACACAGGAGATCCCAGAACTTCAGAGCCCCACCCTGTTTCTTCTCCCTTTTCGTCCGTGTTGAGCATTCAGATCCCTGCCGGACCAGCGCTGGCTCCACCGTTGACTTATGACATTGAAAAGGGCCTTTTAACTGGAAGCATGTGTGTGAGTGTGCAGGACTCTGGCCAACCCGGGCTCTCATCTCTCTGCAGGCACTCTCAATCCTTTGAGACTGCTTTGGGAGTCTGCCCATCAATAAGCAGCCTCTTTTGCTGTGGGAGACGTTTGGCCTCTGTCATGAGTGCTTAATCCACCAGAGAGAAAATTAGCTTGTTTTTTTGACCTTTCCTCTCTGAATGAATCATATCACGTTTAACCCTTTGAGCGACAACTGATTGGTGGTTCCTTTTTGCAAAAGTTTGCGAGGGCACATGCGTTTCAGCATTGATGTAGTGTTAGGGTTAGACTGACATGACGTTTGCCTGAGACTGTAAAACCTGCAATGAAATTTTATTGTCTTTGAACATCTATGTTCTCATTTAATTGCTCAATAATGTTTGTTTTTTTGCGATTTCATTTTAATGTGCCACAAGTCTCCCCAACCTTTGAATTGCTTCAGTGAGGCTTACAGAGCTGCTAGCCCTCCAAGAATTTAATTCATGTTCTCTAAGATGAGAGTTTTAGTGTTTCATGATGATCTAAATGCTGTTTCCACCCTGACAAAAAGTTAAATTCTCGGGAATCACTGACTACTTGGAATATCAGCACAAAATATTAGCTGTCTGCTGCTTTAACACCAAAATACTTGTTTTGGCCTTCATATACCATCACATTCAAACTGTATGCAAACTGTTAAGAATTATAATGCAGTTTGTGCTGTACGACATAAATGCTGTTGCTAAATTCTGTACGTTGTGAACTCTGTCTCTCACTTTCACAAGCAGACACACACATATACACAAATACATCCCCTATCACACGCCTCCCCATACTTCAGCGTACTCATTCCTGTCACACACACTCTCCTGCACCTTCCAGGAGATTACGATTAACCCCCTACTCTCCTCTACACTTTGATAAGCCTCCATCTGGCCCCACGAACCTCTCCTTGGCGCCGCCACCCTCCGTTGTTGCTCGAAGGTCTGCTCCGACTATTTAATCATCGAGCTAATAAACCGAATCAGTGATTTATAGACAGCCTGTTTATGAGGAATACAGTTCCCTCTTGCTCTGTTCACTTTGTTCTCAGGTTTCTTCTAAAACGTGCTCAGCCGCTTTCACTCAGCATGTGTTGGTGACTGGACCCTTGGGAGTATCCATTACAGAGACTATTACATTTATAGGTCATCAAAGAATCATATTTGCTTGTTAATTAGTGGAAACAAATGTATACAAAGTAATTATTTCATGTTTTGGTAGCTAGGTAACTGGGGGATAAATGAGGATGGCATCGCCAATGTTGAGATGATTAAATGTGCTTGTTAATCTTAAATATGAGGTGGAGATACGGAGGAATAAATGAGTTGCCCATCCAGCTATATTATCTTTTGAAACTTTTTTTATTCAGCTCATTTTCAGCAATGCCCTGCTTCATATTCATACAGTTAAATAGATATACAGACACCAGAGAGCTGACCAGTATTAGATCAGCGCCCTGTGATGGAACCACCAAGCATTTCCACTGAGGTCTCCATGTCTTTGTCGGGGCATGGGGGCGTTCAGACTGGACGATTAGAAGGCTGTTGCTCAGAGAGAGGGGAATGCTGCTTATTCACTGTCCCCACCCAGATTTCCCCAGCTGCTCTTAGGATCTGAACTTGTGACCCTCAGCTGACAAGCCCATTTCTCTGACTTTTAGGCCGCAGTTTAATGCATCTCGACACAATACCGCTGAATCCAGTTCGGTGTAGGCATTACACTGGAGACAAAGCGAAAGCAAATTGTTTCTCATTCCTCTGTGAGATGGCAGGCTGCCATGTTGTGCTGCTGGCTCTACTATGATTTTTCCACTCTGAATACAACAAGTCAATCACTCATGTGATTACTGTAATCCAGCTCTGACTCAGTCCATTACTCACTACTGACTTGAAACTCCTGCACCGATGCACATCATTTATGAGATTGAAGTAATACAAACCAGACGATGCGCGAGCACTTTTATCCTGTCTGTAAAACTAACTGAAAGGGATGAACTCGTGTTTTGACCTCATTCTTCTTTATTCTCTGCCCACCAACTCGGCTCGCAGAAATGGAAGCCAAGAGGCACAGCGCTGCAGCACATGGTGAGCGGCCTCTGCCTGGACAGTCAGCCCCTGGCCGGCCCTCCAGCCATCACTCAATGTCGCCCCCAGCTGGCCAGCCAGTCCTGGGAGCCGCAGCTAATCACCTGAAAGATCAGAGGGAGAGGGAGGAGCGGAGCAGATCCTGGCCCTGGCCTGCAGAAGGACTCAGGGGATCACATCTGCACACTGTCTGCCGCCTTGCTGAGGGATGAAAGGAGTGAGGCTGAGAACTGTATTTTTGTGATGTCTACTGCGAGCTCCTGTTCGATGTGTCTGGATGACAAGAGCATCAGTGAAAACATTTTAAGGCCTTGCTGAGCGAATCATCGGAGGTCTTACCTTTTCTGTACAGCGCTTCATCCTGTAAGGATACTGCGGTTCTTCTAGGTAATCTAAGCTTTTCACTGAAAACTGTTGCACATTTCACTTTTTTTTCTTTTCTGTATCTATCCTGGTCGACAAATTGCTTAAAATTGGACTGGTGAGGACTGCCTCAAAACAAACAAGTACTCTAGCAAATGTGTTGAGGTGCACTTACTCTGACTATCTGACTTAATGTCACTGCTTGTCTTGTTGCCTAGTCTTAGGTTGAGGCATGTCTGGTGACTGTGTGGACCAGGGCAGCTTTATGTGTAGCCAACCAAGACCTGAGCTTTTGTTTTTTTTTTTTTTTAAATTTTGGATTTTTATTTTTATTTTTTTAATGCTGAATAGCAGTCTTGAAGTACCATGCAAAGCATCATCAGGAACATTATTTATTGTTTTGCATGGTCAAACCCAAAGAATGTTTTTTTTTCTCTCTCTCAAAGATTTTATGTAAATATTGGAAGCAGAATACGGCTTGGATTTTGTGTAAAGTACCCTATATGTTGTTTGAAAAATAAAATGTGCTAACAAATCCAGTTGTAAATAATCGGTGTTTATGTGAACTTATTGAATTATGCTCTTGCAACTGATTGCACAATAATACACAATAATATCACACCAGGGTGAAGGACAACTAGCTGCAAAGACAATTTTCTATCTATCTATCTATCTATCTATGGCATGGAAATGTCTTGGAATTAAAACTTGATAATGTTGTATCCATTCAAAATCACTGTGGATATAAATGCACGTTGTCTAAAATGTAAGTGTATATTAGCAGACCCTACAGTAATCTGTGTCAAGATCCACCCCCTGGGATCTACTGAGACATTTTCAATAGACACTGCAAGCAAAATAACATGAGTAAATGTGAGTATGAAAGCTCGCTCCGGTGAATTGACACAAATTTTCCCACCGCCTGTGCACCCTCTCATCTCCCACCTTGTTTCACCTGAAGCTCATCTTGTCACTGTCTAAAACTGGCAAACACATAATTATACATCACCGCATGAGATTACCCACTTCAAAGAAGACCTCCGAAATTTGAGTGAAACTAGTGCATTCAGCATAGGGAGGCTTGCAAAAATGACCGCAAATATTTCTTAGGAAATCAAACAAAACATCAAAACATGAGGATACCATCACAATGCAAATATATAAGATAAGATAAAGCATTTTGTTGGCTATACCTTATGAAGAAAAGCCATACATGCCAAATTGGCTGCCGAAAACCTTTAATGTCACAATAGCACAATTTCCCTATAGTGACCAGAAGGGGGCAAAATAACCTAAGAGACAGCTGAGACTCTCACCAGCCTTATTTTATGACTCTTACTCGACCTTGACAGGTTGATGGATAGGCGCTTGTTGTAAAAAGGAGCAATAGAGAGGATTGGGTTTAAGATAAGGGAGAATAAAGGGGCAAGAAATAAAATCCAAGAGAGAAGGAGAAAAAAAAAATAAGAGAAAGCAGAACCGTGGAAAGGATGACACAGACATGACATTCATGAATATAACAGGTTTGGCAACTTTGTTAGAGTGTTTTTTTTTCCTTACTTGATTTTGCAACTCAGTAGGCCACAAACTGCACCAGTCTGGGGTTTGGCAGGGTTTCATCCCTGCACATAGCTATGTGAGGAATGCTGGCTAATACTGATAAACTACTGGCCTTGTAAAGGGGGCCGGGGTTTCGTCATCAGGAGTGGAGGCAAACACAGCAAAACCTGAAATAAGATCTCTTTGTTGCAAAGTGGCTGGGTGATATGAGTTTAATATGAAGACCCTCACTGCTCTCCACTTGTTTGAGGCCCAAACAGAGAATATTATAGGTCTCATTACAACATAATTGTCATGTGGGGACCCAGGGGAAAATTGCACAAGACTCCTGGGATTTAAAGGAATATGGTGTAGATTGCGTAACAGGCGGATTTCTGGGTGATAATGGTGCAGACATCAGGTGATGGATTGCTTATTGCATTAAATGGTTTGCAGGTATTGCACCTAAAGTCCTGTTTATTCGGGGGTTACGCTATCGTCAATCGATCACCTTGAATCTGCCTGCCTCGTCCAATCAGCGTGCAGGGGGGCGGTCCGTTGCTAAGGAGGAAGTTTGGTTGAGTCTCCGAGTAGCAGCCATTCAGCAGCAGTGGGAGAAGCGATTGGACTGCGAGCGTCTCCCAGCACTTTCTGTGGAATTTGAATTATTTTGGCACTGTTCGTGAGAAATAGGTGACAGCGTTAACCGAACATCTTCTGGGTCGCAACGCCGATCGCAGGTAGGTTGAACGAGGCGCCGGGGTTGTCTAATTAGCCCGTCGGTGCGCCAGGCTAAACATCATTATCCGTTAGCTGTGTTTCTCCAGCGCGGCTCAGAATTAACGTTAGCTCCCCGGCTAACGTTAGCTGCCGTTTTCTGCTTTCCTGGGTGCCAGCTGCTTAATGCGGAACCTGCCGGACCCAATTACATGTCATTTAGCTAACTCGCTAACCTAACACGACCAGGAGATAAGAGTGTTAAAGAGTGGCGGTGGAAGGTGTGAGGCTTTCTACCATCCTTCGCAGGTGGAGAAGGTTTGCCCCTGCCCTGTCGACTGCCGATGGGGCTAAGGCGTTAGCAGGCTAGCTAGCTAGTGAAGTAGTTGGCACTTGGCTTTAATAGTTACCTAACGCTCACCTTACCTGGCCAGGAGCTTACTCAGCAAAATAATAGACCCGGCTTGGACCGAATCAGTGGGGCAAAGTTGTCAGCTATCTCACCTTTTTTAGATTGTTAATTCGTATAGCATTTTTGTTGGTGATCTATTTCAGTACGCATATGGTGCATTTGCCAAAACGCAGCTAAGTTTAGCGACTGTGTTTGAAAATGTGTCATGTACAGCCCGAGCAGCTGGTTTAAAAATACAGCTTCTCAGCTTGGACGTCCACCGAAAGCCAACCCAATCATTAGTCAGGTTGCCAGCCTCTGGACACAAACCGTGACTCAGTCTGATGCCCAGGATTTTTGTGTGCTGTGATAATGTGCCCTCAGTTATATTCTCTTTTATGGTAATCATATCAGTTCCAGACCTTTTGCTTACTAGTTTGGAGTTCCTTCCTTGGAGTAAATACAGAGCAGACATTTCAATTCAGTCCGGCGGCCATGGCTGAATAAACATCAGCGGTTATATTACCATCAACATGCAGGCTTTGCTGAGTGTTAATTTCACACAGCAGCACAAGTAACCCATCTATTTAGTTGAAACGCCCTGTTCATTGGTCAGGACAACACAATTTGGATGCCCTAATTAGCTCTGCCACTGTTACTTTGTTGATGGTGGGGAGAGGGGTTGTGTGAATTGGATTTGTAGACTCTGAGATATAGTTTTGTTGACGTGATCTAATTTTCACCACTGAGTGTGTTTAGTTCTGATACATGTCACTCTCTTTAACATGGGATAGTGTCACATCAAAGTCCATGGTGAAATGTGGTGAGCCAGTGGGCCCTTACTAGTTAGAGAAGATTGTGAGTTGTGATTTGCAAGGTATGTCTGTTTACTGATAAGCAAGTCTGCATTTACCCACTAGTTTTCTGCATGGGGTTTGTCATAATTCTCTCTCCTAGTGAGGGAATTTCCCAGTTTGGGATCAATAAAGTAAATCTATCTATCTATCTATCTAAATGTACCTTATGCATTGTGGCTTGCAGGTAATTTCATCAAGTTTTCCTCCCTCCTGAGCTCATCTCCATCAATCCATTCATGCACCTGCTTCTTTGTCTTGGTCCCACTAATGTTCTCCGCCGTCTTCAGTATGTATGTGTTTCATATGCATGAGTTGCATGCCCTGTGCATGTGTGGTTATCCTCCTCCAAGGTCCCATGCCTTGTCTCCCCCTGTGTTGTCCTCCTCATTGTCATTCCTCTCGTCCTGGCTGCCAGGGCTGCTCTTTGGCTGGTTTTCGTCCTGTGTCTGTCTGCTGCCTCCGCCGAGGCTTCCTGCTGCTTCTGTTCTCATATTGTCTATTAGTGTGTTTTCTTGCATTTGCTTTATGACTGTAATGTTTAATTTTCTCACTGGGTTGACGCCTGGGTTGTACACCTGTCTGGCCAGCAATTGCCCTTCTCAACATTTCCTCCCATTTTTTTCCCAATCCAGTTGGGTTTTTTTTTGCCCACTAGGAGGATCAAGTCAGGGGGTGTTGTCCTGTTTGTTGTGAACCTGTGGGCATGTAAAGTCTTTTGAGACTGTTAACAGTGACATTGGGCTCTAAACCTGAACTTGAACTCATCTCTTGAGAGCAGAACAAGGCAGGTGAAACTGGCCATCAAACCCAGTGTACCAGTCTGTTGGCTGTTTGAGAGAGGAGGAGAATGCATGAGTGAGTTTCTGTCCAAACCTTTGTGATTCACTCTGTGGGTGAAACAGACTTAACTCTCAAATATCTTGCCCTACTCTCCAAGGAGAGGGCCTTTCTTGGCAAGGAGCTGTCCATGTGACTGCTGCACAGTGGTGCAACACGGGCAGATAAACTATCTGTACAATGACAGTGCTTTCAGAGGACCTCACTCTCTGCAGTCTCACTCTACCCTGATGGCAGCGAGATAGTGTTGCTTCCACCTTCATTGTCAGCTCAGCTTCCAGTCCGATGTTATGTTGAATCCATCTGAGATGATGACGGGGGGAGAGATATGCCCGTGTTCTTCCTTTTTCGACACCAGACTGTTTGTATCAGGGCACGTCGTCTGTGCCCGTCTCATGACTGCTCACCAGACCTGTTAGTTTTTTGTGTCGATCCTTCCTTTAGACTGAAGTTTTGATATGGGTCATTGAACGCACTGACTGATAAAGTCAAACAATTCTGGTGCATGATGTCAACATCACTGTGCAGGAGGTTTGTGTTCACAGTAAGCCTGTTCGGAAAGCAAACGCTGAAGAGGTTAGTCCTTCATTTCAGCTTTGGTGGCACAAAATATTTACACCAAAACGCCTGACAATCTCAATCTCTGTTCCCTTCCAAGTAGATTGTTCTTTGGTTTGTTAGTAGTGAGAGCATAATCCAAACCAACAACAGAAACTGTCCCCACACCGCAAGGTTTTATGGGTATGAGGACACCAGTGTTTATATCTGATGGTCATAGTCTGGACTGATGCTCCGCACTCAGTTATTTCCTCATATGCTCTTAACTGGTATGAACATGAGAGAGGTAAACAAGTGCAGATATTAAGTTCATTGTGTTTACTTAAATACATAGGTATTGACCCCCCACTTCAACTAAAAGCTCTAGACTCGGAGGATGACAGTTTACTGAAACTTACTAAACAGAGTAAAGAAGCTACTCTTGATTACTCTTGCTGTTTGCTTGTAATTGGGCAGTATGGGCCTAAGTGAACCAAATACTGAAATACAGCAAAGTAAACATTTCCACGATGGTTTAGACCAAAGGAAATTAGCTGCAGGTGTGACTGTATCTGAGGACCTCACTAACACCCAGGGCCATGTGGCAATTAGTACATTTGCATCATTAGGAAGAAGGCATACCATCTGCACTTGTTAAATTTACGCACAGCCCCATATTCTGAGCTGATTGGGACCGGATCCAACAGAGAGACTCTGAGAAGATTCTACCAGTGGGGAGATATTAGAATCAGGATCTCAAATGTGCTGCTGACCCCATTTCAACATAAGTAGCCTAAAATAGGTCCTGAGAAGCTGCAGTGTTAGTTTGGACTTCTGTTTGCTGTGTATGTTACTGAGTGGTGTTATCTTTTTTTTTCCCACGAAGGCATGTAATGATTGTTTGTCAACTTTTCACACATATCAGTGACTTTGAAAGATGCAGTCTTTAGGAAACTGTTTGTACGTAGATGTGATAAACAGAAAACCAAGGCCAAGGAGTGTGTTTTCTCCAAGTCATGCCTTATTTGTCTCTGCAGGCTGTTAGACCTAACAAATTGAAGTCAATTTGGTTGCATCAGCAGCTATTTTATTATAAAACAGTGTATGGGTGGGTGTTTCACAGTATTTGTAGCTTAGCACACAAAGTTCTTTGATGGTCCCCATTTGAGACAATATCTCCCACTCTTAATTAGGTCCAGTGGGCTTTGAGCTCCTCTTTTTGCCCTGGCTCTTGAAGCTGTGGATTAGGGCCGGTGGGGGGAGTCTCTGTATTCAAGGAGTTGTCTTTCAGGTTTGCCTCCCTATCTCTCTCTCTCTCCTCCCTGTGCATGGTATGGGGCTCAGAGACTCCTTTGTCTCTCACCACCACCCCTGGGCCCCTATATAGAGCGATACCTGAGCCTCCTGGGCTGGAACAGCTCATGCTTTATTCAGCCCTCTGATCTCTGCTTTAATTACGAGTGACCCAGGACGGGAGTGACTGGTGGTGTATCTCAGAGGGTGGGAACATCATGCCAGCCACCGGCGCCAGCCAGGATGGTGGATGCCCAAGCCTTGTGGCTGTTTTGTGTACGTCTGTCACCTCACAGAGTCAGATAGACATTCAGCTTTTAAATGGCCGCACTAAAGTCGCTAATAGATTACAGAGTCAGTGGATTAGAAATAAAAATAGACAAGCATCTCTTTCTAATCTCTGTCAGACCTGCACAGTGTGATCTGCTCTTGGTCAGTTGGTCAGATTTTAGGATTCAGGGAGGATGTTTGGGAATGGATGTATCTGCCCTTCCCTATGTCTGGCTGTGCAGTTCCACTTTAGGAGCTGATGAGAGAATCTTGATGTGCAGTTGCTGCAATAACTCCCCAGGTGACGTGTGTGTGTGTGTGTGTGCGTGCGTATGCGTATACGTGCATGTGTGTGTTCATGTGTCTAGTGATTCCATGTCCACAGCTATGGGTCATGGTGATATCATAACCTCACACACCATGCACAGTTTCCATCTACCTGAGCAGGCAGTCTGCATGCTGCCTCTTATGCGGCTCTGTCTAATCTGCAGTACAGTCGCGGGCTTTCTGGGTCCTGCTGTCGTCACTCCAGACTAGCATCGACGTTGCCGTGGCTCCCGTTTCCTGGTAACCACAGCGGTTGCTGGGTGATGCTTTGATAAGTACATTATGACCCAATGGCGCACAGAACAAAATGTCCAGAAAGTTGATTTCTCTCCCGTCAGAACCACCAGTCGTCTCCCCTCAGCTGATTGAGGCTAATTCAGGATTGCTATATTCGGTGTCTGAAATAAACTTTTTTTTTTCTCCATTAGCCTTTGTGGCAGGTAAATAGAAACTACTCAGACTTTTCAGCAGTGCCTCTTTCCACCGTATTAACAAGGGTAGAAAACTATGCAGAAAACATTACAGTTGCATCCACAATCCTTAAGATGAGTTAACATCCGATTTATTATTCATGACATTTTCCCACTTCGTTTGAGCGAGAATTATGTGTATTATTTATTTAGTTACAGACTCACATTTGAAATTTAGATACTCAGGAACTTTGTACTTTCTTCAGTAGCATTGTATTGATGACAGTCATTACTGCTTTCTTCAGCAGTATTGAATTTCAACAACGGCTGAACTTGTTTGCTCCCTTCCTCTTTAGTGAGCTTTCCCCAGGCAGGTGTTGCCTCATTAAGAGGACTGGTACTTACTTTCCAGATGGCATGAACTTACAGCACATGTACCATTGACTGAACTGTGTGTTGCGGTGGGCTGTGTCAAGTGTTGGGTGCAAAGAGAGACAAGTGGGCGGTAACGTTTGCTGACAGCATCTCTATACATAGACTATCAATGAAAAATTGATTGCTGACTGACAGCCAACGTGCGATTTGTGACAGCCGCTTGTTGGCTGTCATTTGAGGAACATAACCATGCACTGCCTGTCAGTAGCCAGGTGCTACAGTCATATTTTTTTTATCACATGCAATTGATAGATACCAGGGTAAAAAAAAAGGACTTGGAAGGCATTTCTTCAGTATTAATTATTAATTATTACTGACTAGTAACCACATTTGGAATCTCACATATCAAATGTAATGTAATCTTTGTGTAGTGACCTGACCTGAAAACTAATTATCACAGTTTGAACTGTGTTACTATCAGCCCATACCTAATGTTTTTTTCTATGAATTTCTATCAGAAGTGAAAAAGAGGTCCAGATTTATCTATAATTACGGTACAAAGCACCAGATTCCCTGCACATGGAGCATGTAGTTATGCTGTTATCAAATCAGCCTTGTAAATAGGCTCCATTTCCCCTAGTGTAGCATCTCTCTTCTCCCCGGGCCTCGCTGTTACGAGATCAGAGTCTTCTGCTGACTCATGGTTTACTGGGAAGCTCCTTCTGGCCCATATGGGTCTACTTGGACCGGCACTAGTTGTTGTGTAACAGGAGCGTGTCTGATCCAAAGTCCACTGGCTACTGTGGTGCTGTTAGATAACTGTATAGGATATGAGTAGGCACAAGACTCAGTGAAACATTGGGGAAACTCAGGTTTGCTGCTGTAATTATGTTGATTTCTACCTGCGGCAGTGATGACCAGGATAATCAGTGATCTATCAAGGCGGTGTGAGGGGTCTGGGAATTGTCTGGGGTCACCGTGGTGTTGAGAAGGGAGGGAGAGGCAGTGCAGCAAACAACACAGCAGCCTAGTCTAATCGATGATGAACACTCACCACCGCAAGAAAAATGTGTCAATTATTAATGAGCTGAGTGTCATGTTCTGCCTCAAGAAGTGAGGCCTCGTGTTTGTTTTTTTATCGCTGCTGCTAGCTCGCATTTGTGCCAGTCAGACACAACCACAAGATTGTTGGTGAGAGAGCAAGAGGGGAGAAGCACTATTCATTTGCAAGCGTGCACGCATTTACTGTGCTTTGTCAATCCACACTCCTTCAGATAAAGTGAGGCAAAGTAGGTAGAATGTAGATACCTTTTTTTGGGTGGGAGGGGGCTGTCAGCAGAGGAGGGTGGTGGGGAGTGCGTTTCCTGTGTGTTGCATCAGTGTGCAGCAAGTGCCACCTTCAGCACTGCAGTTTTTTATCACAATCACAGGGGCAGAGGTGTGTGTCTGTGTATGTATGTGTATGTATGTCTACATTTGTGCTCATGTTGCGTGCGTACAAGAGAGTGTGTGTGACAGAGCCCTTAAGATATGCCTTGCATGTTCACTCACTCCACACCATCCCACCAAGCGGTCTGGAGAGAGGGACGGCTGGCTTGTGAGAGTGCCACTGTGCTGAGTCGACAGGAGGGGAACAATGGCTTCGCTGTGCTGCTTGTCCGTTTGGCCGCCTTCATGCAGCATTTCAGCAAGGGGCACCGTCTGCTTTTGGCTCTGTGCGCCCTGTTGACCAGGCCTTTGCCTGCTGGTCACTGACCCGTTGTGCCCGCGCTGCCTGCAGCTCGTCAGGCCTCTGAGGGCCGCCGATTATCCCACAGTAATTGGTGCCTGGGCTCAGGCTGATCAAAGGAGCCCAGCTGATTGTGGAGGCCTGGTAATTTTCCATTCTCTGATGCTCTGCAGTCCCTGCCTGCTAGCCTGTCTGTCTGTCTCTCTGCCTGCCTGCCTGCCTGTCTGCCTAAACTCTGTCTTTGGCTGGGGAGGGAGAGGCTTAAGTAGCCTACTCCTCTCATAAGGGATGGCATGGGCTTTGCATGCCCTGGCCAGAAATGACTCCTGCCTCATCAAGTAAACCGCGATATATGGAAAGATGAGTCCAACTCAATTTCTCACACAGTCAGTGATTATAGACACTATCCTCTAATTGAAAACTGATGAGTTCAATCCCCACAGCCATTGTGTGTCCATCAACACCCTTGTGAGCTGGGAAAGTGTCCTTGAGCAAGATGCTGAACCCTTAAATATTCAGTCGTTGCACGCTGGATAAGAGCATCAGTATAGAGTAACTTTCAAAATGTAAAATGGCTTCATTTCCTGCCTGAGCTTCATCTCTGCTGCAGAGGGAGAGGCTGACTGCTAGTCTGCCTGCTAGGCTGTGTGAATCGACTTCCTCTGTTTGTACTACAACTGTCCACTCCACCTAAAAGAGCTATACACCTTGTGGAATGACATGACATGTGGTCAGACAAAGTGATTGCTGATATGTAAGAGCACATGATGGGTATGACTATCATAAAAAATCTTTTTGAGACCTATGCTTACAGAATAGTGCTGTCTGAATTTGAAAGTCATCTGTCTTTGAAATACTGGCTTGTTTTTGGACAGAAACCACTCATATTATGATCTCATCCCCACAAAGTCACAGTCTAGCTTCAGACCTCTACAGGTGCTTTCCAGTCTGATTTCCAGCAAATGTCTCCACCCCAGAGCCATATATGGGAAGAGGTATTTACCTGTAGCTGTAAAATCAACAAATTTGTTCTCTGTGCTTCCTGACACAGTTTTGCTAAAGTAACCATGCAAAAACAAAATTCCAGTCATTGAGCAGTCCCTTGTTATAGGCCTACTTGTTATGCCAATATTGCCTTGCCACAAAATTTAGTCCGAGGAAGTTAAACACCCTCAGGGCTTTAAAAACACATGTGACCCCTTCAGCGTGTCAGCTTTCCTAGATATAAGGTCTGTGCTGGATCATAGATCTCCTGGGTAAACAACCAGGTAGCGCTTGCAATTTGGCTTGAATCGGTTGTGTAACTTTGTACTTTGCAGTCATCCTCACTTCCGATCAAGTTAACAAATAGCCCAACCAGCAGACAAAAGAAAGGAGCCCAGGTACGTGGAAAGCATTCCTCAAGTGAGTAAGCGGCTCGGCAGCTGCAGTGAATACGACGGCCCCCATTTGAATTCATGCTGGCAGGACCAGTTTGGTTGGCTGATGCGTGATGTCAGTGCGACCTGCCTTGCCTCATGTGGACTCGAATTACTGTCTGACTCAAGCTCCTTTTTTGGAGGTGAATGGAGAGTAGTTTCTGGAAGATCATTGTGTTTCCTAGACGGTACACTCTAATAAATGGTGTGTGGTCACAGAATATAATTTTTTTTTTTTATTTCTTAGCATGTCTCAGGAATCTGTCTGAGTAGTTTTCCTGTGTTCTGGCTTACAGGTGAGGCAAATGGGGAAATAGTGTGTGTGTGTGTGTGTGTGTGTGTGTGTGTGTGTGTGTGTGTGTGTGTGTCTTGGCCAGGTCAGAGGAGCAGCGTTGTGCTCGCATGTCTGTTCGCTCTGCAGGAAGTTCCCGTTTCACTCCATACTCTCAACACTCCTGCTGCTAGACAAATACTGCTACCACACACTGCACACACACACACACACAGCAACTAACCCTGACCATAGTCCTTTTTACCAGTAATGTTATTGGGGTGAAAAGGCTCTGTTATTGACAACGTGTTGGTGCAGCAGATAAAACCAGGGAGTGATATTGATTCCGCTCATAGTTTTTTTTTTTTCCCATGTAATCTCTTTTCCCTCTCTCTATCACCACCACCCTTGACTTTTGGCTCATTATCTCTCTCTTATGCTCTTGCGCTCTTTCATTCATTCTCTCTTGCCCCCCCTCATTGGCTTGTCCTTTTTCACATTGACCTCTCATGTTTGTCTCTCTCTGCTTCTCTGCCTTTATTTCTGTGCGTTGCCCTCTGAGCCTCATTTTTCCCATGTGCCTTTGTTTGTCCACGTCTGCGTGACGTGTGTTGTCAAGCGCATGTGTGTGATGTGTCGCAGTTTGTCAGAGGGGTTGTTTGTGTGAATGGCAGACGCCAGCAGTGTGGTGTGTAAGGCCCCGGTAGAATACATTTGCCCCGCAGCCGTCTCCAGATGAGGATGATGATGACAGGGAGAGCAGCGAAGAGTGACAGACTTTCATCACTCAGTGAACACAGTGAACACACATACTGACACTGGTTCACACTTAGGGCTTTCCTTGCCTCCTCAGGCACTTTTTGGCCAACCAAATAAAAACACGAGAGGTATTGTTAGTGTAATTTGTGTGTTGTTGTTTTTTTTTTTTGTCAGATAAAAGAAAAGTGTGGAAAAAGTTCCCGATTTGGTAAATAGGTGTACGACATTATATTGATTCATTTTGAATATTGTAATATCACAATATGGTGTAAGTGTGGTTTCTTTGAGGTTTTAAAGGCTTCCTTATAGTAAAAGGGTGCAGTTTTCTGTTATTTTTCTCTACTGGGTTGGTTATCATATTCACATTACTAATGACTGGTTATCACAAATCTCCTTGAGTAAATATTTTGTAAAAGCACCAGGAGGTGCCCAACAATATGGTCACAAAAACGATATTGAGGTATTTTGTCAAAAATATTGTGATATTAAATGTTTTTTCCATTTTTCCCGTTCCGTCTTTACTAGAAAATTTACTGTGCAAATTAATGGGTTTTGTTTGATTTTGGCTAAAACGAAAACCCTGTTTATTTTGCCAGATTTTGCAGACTTGCCTGGTAATTTGCCTGTTGATGATAATCTTAATGATTTAATAGTTCTTATATCAGCATCTTCAGTCCACCATAGTGGACATACACAATGAAATGATTCCATATCACTACAAGTAACAGAATTCTACAATTACATTTTTTAATGCTACATTTTTCCCCAGCTCAGTATCAATAACAGCACACAGGCAGTGGCCCTGCAGCTAAAATATTCATCCTCAAGCTGTCCCAAGTAATCACCACCCCTGCAGGATACTGGGGAGTCCCTGTAACCACCACTGACAGCTCTATTTAACTCTCCCTTCCCATATCAGCACCACACATACGACAGTAAAATTAGCCCCATGCAGCTTAATTCTACCTGGATTTGAAGCTCATTTGGGGAGCAGGTTAATTTCCTCTGATCGCGCCTTCATTTTTCCTCATTTGTGGTTTTCCTTTGATGACTAAACCGACTCACTTTCTTGCTGAATGTGTGATGCTGTGAGGATGGCTACCCTCTGCAGGAAAATGTTACGCTGAGCGTTTTCCTGTTGCTGACAAGTCAGTGATGTTGTTGCCGCTCACTGCCCCAAATTCATAGCTTCTTTGAAGGGCCAAAGCTGTTTGGCAGCCGCAGAGAGGACATCTTCTCTGGGTGCCTTAACAGAAGGGCAGAGACGAGGATGAGAGGACTGCAAGGGAGGTTAGAGAGGAGGGGAGAGGGGGTAAAGAGGGGGTGACTGATGTCTCGCCATGGAGGAAACAAATACGTCTTCGCTGTCGGATGAAGGGGAAGAAACACATGGAGCAGCTGTTTCAGGTCAGCTTCGGGTTAAGTGTAACAGATACTACAACACTCATGCTTCTCAAAATTGGCTCAAGGACCAACAGGAGCCCTATAGAGATTCCCACGGGGTCTCAAGTAAACTAGATGGCACTCAGCAGAGCACACAACTCCTCTAGCATTACGTATGTAATCGTTACGATATGCCAATTCCACAGGTTGGATATTTACTCAAAGTTAATCATTTTGTATGCACCCTTACCGACTGACAGCAGGAGATGCACATATTTTCCTGACTGGTCTTGTAATGGGACATGAAGTATTGCCTGTTAAAATTCTAGCCAGTTTGAAGCGTCTTTATTATTGCCACACCACACAGCCAGTTAACACTACATTTACTCAGTTGGCATTAGCACTTTGAATAACTGGAAATGTAGTTATGTCTAAACCAGAGCTGCCCTGCTGTCGTTTGATTGGACCAACAATCGAATATTTGCCTCCTCTTATTTCTCCCGATAGGCTCACACCTAAGTTTGATGGTGTTAGCTGAATCTGTTCAGAAGTTATATGCGTTTTTATAATAAACCACAGCAGCAGTCAGTTCTTTGTTTGCCTTAAGCCATCCTCTCCACAAACGTCTGCTGGAAATCCATTCATAACATCTTGAGATATCCTGTTAATAAAGAAAGAGACCGACTGGGGAAAACAAGAGTCAAGTCATTTTGTTTGGTGGTCCAAGGTTTCACCCCACCTCTACACAGACTAACCAAAGATGTATTATTATTACATCCTTGCTTTACTGCTGTTTTTTTTTTTACTTGCTTTTTATGGTGGTTCAGTTCCATGAATATTACACCATTTTCTGAAAGTCCTTGAATTAATGATGTGAATAAATCTAAGATTGTCAGCATGTTACCCTGAGGGGGGAGAGGGGAATACCAGGGTCTGTGCGTGTGTCAGCAGTGATGGAGATGATTGAAACCCCAGCTGTAGACAATTGCTCTACTGCAGTTTAATCAGATATGACGGTGCAGAAGAAGATCTGAGGGCTAGCCGTGAGGTCTCTCGTGTTCATTGCAGAGTATTGAGCCAGCACACGCTGTGTTTGAAACTGCCACAGACAGCCTGAGTACGTCACCCAACCACCGGTAACGTCAACCTGATTTTTTTTTTTTTTTTTCCCGTTTCTGAATCAGCAGCTCTACAGGAAGTGCAGTCTGGTGCCTGCCTATTTGTACTTGCCTGCTCTGCATGTTAACAGGCTCGCACCGAGACAACCAGACCTGTTTGACTTGACAGAACACTACATCTGTCTGAACAGTGCTGGGTACGATAGGACAGGATAAGCTGTTCCCTGGGGAAATGGACAGACACGTTGCGGTTAAATCTTCAGCATAGCAAGGTTCCTGCTTGACATTTTACGTTTTGTTTTGAGGTGTGATGTTTCTCCCCTACAAATTAGTCATTTTCTCTGTTCGTTTGTGTGTTACTTTTTAATCATCAGATTTAGTGACTGTTGTTTTGTTTTGTTTTTGCTTTTTGATTTTTGCTTGTCTGGAGATAAAATAAAACTGCAGTAGTGCCGTGTAGAAAATGCCTTACAACAATAAATTAATGCTGCTCTGAAAATATAGTTGAAACAGAGATTTATAGTACGGATGACATTTGTTTATTATTTGAGATGCCACATTATATGTAGCCGTAAACCTGCTATCATTTGTCAAATGAAATTTACTCATGAAGTTAAATCTTGACTGCTGTGACCTAGTTATCAGTCATATTTCTCAGTCACTATCAGAGTACATGATCTTGAGCAGTAGCAGTTTTTTTTTTTTTTTTTTT
>OMLB01020415.1:5212-16472 GCA_900302555.1 Myripristis jacobus
GGTCGGCCTCTCTCAGGGTTTTCAGAGTGTGTCGGAGTGAGAGGAGCAGGTCCCTCCCGGCCCGGAGAGGAGGACAGATAATCAAGCCAGAGTTGATATGGGACTGTGTGTAGGGGCAGAGGAGAATAGAAACTCTTTAATAGATTAGCAGCACTCATGTAGTGGAACGGCCACCAGGGAAGCCGAGAGTTGAGCCATTGTCACACCTTGAATTCCCAATCCTCTGTACTACCTTCACAGCACCGCAGATTTGGAGCTCCACATTCGTCTTTCTGGCAAAGGCTCTAACTATGAAATTAGGAGTGAACTCTCATCTACATAGCACTCATGCATGACAAGAGGGAGAGAGCGAGGGAGGGGAGAAACGAGAGAGACAGAGCGAGAGGGAGACTGTGAGAGAGAGAGAGAGAGAGAGGGAGTGATGTTGATGCTATTTAACTTTGGAATGACGCAGGGAACCACATAAAACCCACACGGGAGCAAAATAATTTACCCCAAACCACAAAAAATGTATTGAAATAAAGTCCTATTCGCATATATTCAGATCAAATCACCACTGAAAATAAAGTCCATTTAGAATGCAATTTTTTTCCCTCAGCGGGGTAATGCATATCGCTCCCTATAGTAATTCAAAAGAAGATAGCTCAGTTAAGAAGGCTCAGAAAAATCAATGATGCCTTACTGGGGAACAGAGAACAGAGGCATATAAATGAGTGAATAACCTAAGAGTTTCTCACTGGATTGCAGCCCTGCATTTCTATCACCTTGCCATAAGAGCTGTTTATCAAATTGTATTCATATCAGGGTTGCAGATAGCCCTCTCAACCGCTCATCATTCATCGTACAATCTTCAATTTCAAATCCTGTCGCTAGCGTATCGGGGTAATGAGTCTGGCTTTTCGAACGCCGTGGAGGGAGCCGCGACTGAACACGAGTCACCCGAGTAATTAGAGAAAAAACAAAAAGTTGACCAGGTGGGCCCGTTACTGCAGCGGACCAAATTGCGTTCATGTATATACACATCCATACGCAACAACCCCTCTCCCAAAAAAAAAAAACAAACCTCATTTATCCTAACAACAATACCCCAGAGTTAATTGGCCAGCAGCCTCAGTGGATACCTTGGACATTAATTTGCCTGGCTTTCTCAGCCTGACAAGCTGATAATGAGGCATTGTGGGACATTGTGGGTCACCTGGAGGGGTGTTGGACAGACTGTTCTCAGCTAACAAAGAGAGAGAGTGAGGGAGAGAGAGAGAGAGAGAGAGAGAGACGGAGAGAGAGAGAGAGACCATAATGGGACAAACGGGCACCATCATGCTACAAATTACCTGCCAGTTTTGGTGTAACCTCTCAGCCCAATCATTATCTCTCCCCTGAATCAATCTCTCTCTCCCTCTCTCATTCTCTCTCTCTCTCTCTCTCTCTCTCTCCCCCATCTCGCTCTCTTCACCCCTCCACCCTCAATCCCAACCTCGCCGGCCTCCTCTAACCCTCCCCAGTCTTACCACAGGGACCCGCACTAGCAATTAGCTATCGATTTTGTTCACCTTATATTTTCCAGAGGATTTTCCGGTGCCTTGGCGGCGCTGAGGGTCCCGCCTGCTGTTGTGCGTGTCGCGTGCAAAAACCACCGGGAGAAGAGTGAACGTGTGGCGTGACGGCGAGGGACGGAGGGGACGAGCAGGACGGAGATCACACTAATGACGGCAGCGGAGGCAGCAGTGTAAGTCCAGACTGGTGATTATTAGGTCTAGACGAAACGGTCAATATAAAGATTGTCTGGCCACAATATGAAGACGGGAGGGAATCAGATGTTTGTGAAAGTGGAAAAAGAGGTGGATGAGCTTTGACCGCTGGGCTCTTGCTGATGGATGGACGGTAAACAGACGGAAAGACAGCATCTAAATGACACACAGTGGTGCTGAGAGCGCCCGGGCGATATATTAATATTAAATCGATGCTGCGATATGAGACTAGATATTATTTGGGATTGTGTGAGTGTTTTCTTTTCCTTTTAAAGGCTGCATTACGGTAAAGAGAGAGAATTTTCTGAACTTAAACTATTCTAGCAGACGACACGCGACACACGCTTGGCCTTCGTATACACGCTGCTAATGATTGTTTATCGAGAATCCCGTGTGTGTAAACGTCTTATGATAATCTTGTATAAAACATTGTCAGAATATCAATATCGAGGTGCTGCATTATATTTGCTTTTGTCCACATTTCCAAGCCCAAAGTGCAACTGAAAGACTGTGTGTGTGTTGTGTGCGGATGCGTGTGTGTGTCTGTCCCACCTACAGGCATGTGGTGTAACGATCCTGCCTGCATCAGTGTGCGTGTATGAGTGTGTGTGTGTGTGTGTGTGTGTGTGCCAGTGCATCAGAGCAGAGAGCAGAGCAGAACTGCAGACCAGACCCATCCCTCCGCCTCTCTCCCTCTCCCTCTTCACAGCAGGGGCTCAGGCTTTAATTACTTCAGATATAAACACAAATTAGTCTGGAACACAAACAGAACACAACTATGAGTAATATGTTCATTTATACCCCATCATGTCCAATTACGCAAGATATATCTCCTGAATGCGAGATTTAACCAGTCGGCGTGGTGCTGGCAGAGGAAAGATAACCATAAATTACCGATAACACGACATTCTTAACGCCGTCATTTTCCAGGAGCGCGGCACTTCTCTCCCAAATTTTCCAATTTTGTTTTAATAATCAATGCTCTGTATGTCAAGTACCAATTAAAATACCTGTCAAATGTCGTGGTGTCAGTTGTGATAATTGTGTCGGGACGGTGTGGGGAGGGGGTTCATTGTTTGCCTGCTGGTAGACAGACAAGGCGCCGTCGGGTCTGCTGACAGTTTCTAGCGAAATCTGAAGCCGCCCAGCATGGTTCTTTTTTTATTTTTAGGTCTTTATTTAATTTGGTCTCATTTTAGCATCACTGCTTCTGCTTCTTCTCTTTTATTTGTGTTGTTTATCCAGTTATTTATATGATTTATTCTCATAACTCACTGAGTGTGTTCAATTCCACGAGTGTTAAGAGTCTTACACTGATGGCAGCATATTCACGCTCTGGACACAGGGGGCACATTGGAACCCATCGGCACTGAAAACCTCAAATCACGGTTGACTGGGCAGGGGTTTTAAGCCTCAGCTTGCGTGCTGCTTGCAAATAGGAACCCAAGAACCGTGCATTTGCAGAACTTCGCAGTGGTTGACTACAGGGAATTTCAGAGCAAAACATATAAGCTACACTGTTTGTCATCATTCGGCAACCACAAGGACCTCGTCAACAGCCATCACGCCGACCTTTTTCATTTTCTTGGGATCTGCAGCGCGGCTCAACAACTAGTCAAACAACTCTGCAGACTCAAAGACGACGCTAAAATCTCAAGCTGGCGATGTGCTGATCTGCTGCGTCCTTGTGACCAGCTGAAATCCTACTGGCATTTCTCTTGTTCCTCCATGATGGAAAGGAGTTTGAGCTAACAGGTAGTCCCAACTTGATATGTTAAACTTCCATGAAATCCTGCGGACAAACAAGCCAAAACATCCTGCTCGAACACTCAAAAACGAGTTTCCAAAGACTTCTGAACCCATCAGTGTATTTGCTTCCCCACAACAGCCAAAAACTTCTCAAACTACTCTTTGTTTTTTGGTACAGTTGACCAATGCAGCATGACATTTGGTTGTGGCAAAAGTAGATTCTTGCTTTTTTTTGCCAGAAACCACTGTGTTGTTTTTTTAGGGAACCCCAATCGGCACACAATGCTGCAACCAAAACGTGCTACAACCATTAAAATGAATCAAAGTCCTGTCTGGACGTGGCCTACGACCTCCCTTTGCCTCTCTGCATTTCCTGTACCGATCAAGATAAAGGCTGTACGCCTAAACGAGGCTATGAATGCATAAACGGTCAGCTAAACCAATCACCCGCGCTGAGCCAAACACCAATCACGTCTGGCACATCAAACAGAAGCCGCCACGTTCATCCCTGCCGCTCCTACCTGCTGCTGACTGGCTGAGGCTGCTTTCTTCCTTTCTCCTTCCACCAGCCCAGACTCCTCCTGTCTGGTTCCTTCTTAATCAAATACACTTGTGACTGTATGTTTCTGCAGGCTTGTCTATTGAAATTATGCATATTCCATATCTCAGTGATACGTGTCTGCCGGGTTCTGTTCTGCACACTCCCGGGAGTTTGACTGCGCTCCACGGTGAATCTTTAGCATGCTGCTTGGATTCACACACAGAGCAGAACCTGCACCACCAAGTACAACTGTGTGACTGTTCATGCATTGTTTTAAAGGTTTAAAGGACATCTCTTCTGCCTAATTTCAGCCTCGGCTTGTTTTTGTTTGTCCATATTTTCCAACCACAGCAATGGGTTGCGACCAAAGTGCAATCGAACGCTTCCTTCTAGAGCGCTTACGGTCTCCTCCATCGTCGTCTGCAATTTATTCACAACGGGCGAGTTTCAAAATGATCGCTAAACAACATGTTTTCAAAACCGGCTTGCTTGCTGAGTTAATGTGTCTGCCATTAAACGGTTGATAATTACGGCTGTCTTGTGTTACTTTTGAGTTTAGCCGGGATCTAGCGATGGTTTTGACACTTGCTTCATGCGAACACGTTGCCGACTACAGGCGAGGTAAACCGCACGACCACAGGACGCCGCCTTCGATCACACAGGCTGAATTTGAGCAGAGGTGTTCTTTAACTTCATGATGAGAGTTTTTTCTGACTGAAATGAGTTCCACCAGAACAGGGCCACTTGCTTGTGAGTGAAGACGTATGAAACGACAATTTGCAGAGTCTATCTGCAGAATTGAGTGGTGTCAGCAACGTGCAAGGCCTGCTATTAAAAAAAGAAAAAAAAATACATAATAAACTAGAATTACCACCTCGCAGTTATATGCCTCCACAAACCTGGGAAATTGCAGTTTACATCCACGTCTGTTGAGACTCATAATATTTGACATGGAGACTTTAAAGCAATTTAATAAAAAGATATTAAGTGTATTTTATTTGAAAAATGGAAGTTATAACTGCATTGACCCATATAATTCAAGTGAATAATTTCCAGTGAGAAACATGCTGTCATCACTATTTTTACAGAATATTTTTTATGGAGTACTGATAGAGAGTTTCATCACACTGTGACGAATGATAATCACCTGAGGACTTTTTTTTTTTTTTTTTGCAGACCATTATATTGTCGCAGTGTAGTTGACCTTTGAACTTTGGTATATAAAATGTCATCATTCATCCTTTTATGCGATTATACATTTGTGTGAAACTGTCATAATTAGCCTATGAATTCTTGAGTTATGCACACAAAAATGTGTTTTGGGAGATCACACTGACCTTGAAAATTTACGTTTGACCACCAAAATCTAACCAGTTCATCCTGGAGACCAAGCGGACTCATGCACTAAATGTGAATAAATTCCCTCACGGCGTTCCTGAGGTATCAGGTTCACAGGAACGAGGACGTACATAACGTGAAGACGGAAGGACGGACAACCTGAACACATCATGCCTCCAGCCACGACGGTTGCCAGCACAGCGGCACCGAAATAGATGATCTTTCAACAGAAGCCAGGAGAGATGTTTACTGTGTGGATGTGTGGTTATAATAAAACAATTTTCTGGAGGTAACAGAACACTGTCTGCAAGTCATGGATACGTGCAGAACTTCTTGCCCAAAGTTGGTTTGAGAGACTTATGTTACTGAAGGGAAAAAAAAAGAAAAAGAAAGCAAACATCAAGTGAAACGGTGCAAAAGCAGGTACATCGATATATATGTGGAATTGGAAGATGGAGAAAAGATGGAAAGAATAGCAAAACAGCAAATGTGTGTGTGTGTGTGTGTGTGTGAGAGGGGGTTTGGGGGGGCTAGTATGTACACACAGCTCAGGGGAGAGAAAGGAGAAGGGGAGAGATAAAGAGGAATAGAAAAAAGGAAGAGTGGAGGAGTAAACAGAGAGAGAGGAGAGGGCTTGCCAGGAGACTCGGGCTTTGGCTGCCTTTGTTATCAGTTTGCACAGAAATGTCAGAGCACTGTGACATTCTCCCCTACAGCTTCCCCAGCTGCCCAGCCACTGCTCTGTAAGACACACACACACACACACACACACACACACACACACACACGCACACCATGCTGCAAGAACTGGTACACACACCCACGTACTGTACATGCGCATCCACACACATTCACTTATGCGCTCGCGCCCCTCACACACGCACACAAATGCACACACGTGAATACACACTTGTGGCCCCGGTTCACTTATTCAGTTACTCACAAAAACTCGGGAACGTCAACATACAGAGGCACAGCAATCCATTTCTTCGCTGTAACACAAACAAATGGCGAGCCACAGCGCCTGCACGTCCCCGTGGCGCCTCTCGGGGTTCGCTTGAGGCGACGGCGCGACGTTCTGAACTCGACAAAGTTGCAGAAATAGTGTAAATTAAAGGGCCAATGTTTAACGGTGGCCATGCGTTTATTTATCGCGTTCAAACAGGCACACGCGTGCTCCTCGACACACGCGTAACAACTCGCACACACAAGCCCCCGTGGCCACTGAGTTGCTTTGAATCCTACAGCTGAGCATGCGGATGAACCCCATTGAATTCTGGGGCCACGAGGTCAACCTGCGAGTGAGACTTTTAGATGGGTCAGCTTCCCTCAAGGTCCTGATTAAAAAGCCACAGCTGTAGCTAGATTCGACATGGGGAATGAAGAGCATGAGACCTTTTGCCCTCTGCCTCCATACAGTAACACTGACCAGTCTTCGTCTTACTGCTATCCTCCCAGTTGAAGCTCAGACTCCCAGTTAACATAATTTGTGGGAGGTTATGGCGTGGGGGAGGGGTGGTGGTGGTTGTAGGGGTTAAATAGTGACTGTAGGCTGGTGTGGATCAGCAGAGACTGTACTCTTTTCAGCTGGGGGCTGATTTAGTTAGTGGTGAGGTGACCTGCTCAAGCAGATTCTAAAAAAAGTAAAATCAGCAAGCCTTTTAGTCCGCCTTACATTGCAGGCACTTAGCCCCTACAGCCACTGTAGCATAGCAAGTGTATAATTTTGCCACAGTTCTGTAGGGATTCACTTAGTATCGGACTGTGAGCCTCATATCGTTGCTATGGACGGGGAAATAAAAAAAAGGAATTTCACTACTACCTAACTGGTGAGAAGCTCTGATTTTTTTTTTTCCTTTGTCCATTTTGGTTTGTTGGCTCATCCATCACCAAACCGATAAAACCTAAAAGGCTTGCATGGGGTCAGCTGTAATTTATCATTAATCCTGCACAATTTTCTGTCAACTTGAAACAGCAAAAAATTTCATGATTGGAAAAAAATATATATATTATTCACAAATCCTCTGATTGTTACATTTCTCTTTCTACGTATTTCTACGTTGTTGTTTTTTTGTTATTTTTAGTTATTGATTTATAATTATTTGGTTATTTACTAGGTTTCAGGTCCATGCATTGCACTGAAATTGTTTTGACACGAACGGTTAATGGTATGTTACTTTGTGCTGTTTCTGACAGATTCTCTGTGCTCCTACGTCCACCCAAAACCAAAAAAATGACACATCGGTATCAAGGGTCAGCTCTTTCATGGTTCCACTCATACTTATCAGACAGAACTAACCAGGTGGGTTTTGGTAATACCATTTGACATCAGTCCATTCTCAAAGATGGTGTACCACAGGGGTCGGTTCTTGCAAATATTATTGGCAAAAACGGCATTAATTTTCATTTCTATGCCGACGATACTCAATTGTATCTCCCACTTTGCGCGGAAAGCAATGTCAGTCTCTTTAACTCTGAATCCTGTTTACTGGAGGTCAACATATTAATATTAAAGAACATTTTGCTTTTAAATTCAGACAAAACTCAACTGTAAATTCCTTGGCCAGCTAAACATAGACATCATCTTTAGAAACATTCATTAATATTAATGATGGCGCTGTAGCACACAGAAAGGCAGTGAAAAACCGGGGTTTCATCTTTGACCCCACCTTATCTTTTTTCATATTAATGCCATTGCCAGATCAGAATTTTTCCATCTGCAGAACATCTCCAAAATCCTACCAATTCTATCACCCGGGGACCCTGAAGCTTTAATTCATGCATTTACTTAATCAAGACTAGCCTCCTCGATCTCAGCTCTCAAACCACTCCAATTAGGCCAAAATGTGGCGGACAGAATTTTAACTGGAACAAAGAAATATAATCACATCGTACCCATACTGATCAGTCCTCACATGGCTTCCAGTTCAAGAAAGATTAGAGTGGAAGATACTTTCACGAAGCTAAAAGACACTCAGTGGTCTAGCACCTCCTCCATCTGTCAGGACTCATCACACCTCACCCCCTGCGATCACATCATGCCGGCTACCGCTCCATCCCAAGTGTGAATAAAATGTCAGCTGGAGGTAGAGTCATCCCTTTTGGTGCCCCTTACTTATGGAATACACTCCCAATTGTAATCCATAAGTAAGAGGCACTTTATAGTACAGTGAAGCAGGTCTAACAACATGTAATATTTCATTTCTTTATGTGCTGTTTTATGACTTTTGCATCACCTCATTCTAGTTTATTTCTAGCCTTTCATATCCCTTGAATATGAACTGTTTTCATTATCCTTTATTTTCTTTTCTTTTAAGGTGGGTTGGGACTTTGCACTTTGCTTTACTTCCCAAAGGTTGGATTGACAGGTTGAGTAGACTATTTAGTACCCTGATTTGCAGGGATATGCAAAGAAATCAAACAGTCTTCAGCACTGACTATCCTTCATCTTATCTCTTAGCTCAATTGAATCCGGCATCCATGGCAACGAGAGCAGCAAGAAGCTGTCACATCAAGCCACAATGAAAATAAAATCAAACTTGAGTTCATTTTATTTTGTTCAGTTTGATTTATTCAACCAGACTATAATCCACTCATAAAATACCAGTTCACAGGGAGCTTGGGGTGCAAAAGCATTTCCATAGAGTCTCAAAGATATACTGTATTTTGTTTTTCAATGGAAAAACTATCATATAATTTCAAATAGAACAAAATCTGTGTCAATTCTATCTAGCCAAGTGACAAGAAGGCCTCTGTTGGATGGTATCAGACCTAAACCAGTAACATAAAATGATATTTTTGAAAATTTAATGGTGCTGAGTTTGCACAAGTCAGAGTTATCTTGTCTAGTAAACTGAATCAGGCTAAAAGCTGCCCTGATGATTCATGGATTCTGTGAGATGTGGACCTCACCGGGGCTAACCCAATAAGAGACAAACTTGCTGGGGGTTTGTCAGATCTCTGACTCGCTGCCGTCACTGATAGACACACATCCAAGTCAGGACATATATGAATGCACACACACACAAACACACACACATACACACACAAACACAGACCACTGATTTACAGTCAGATTCATGGAAATTAAATTCTATCTTTCCCGCTCTCGGACTGCAGGATCAAAATGTTCCTTCAGTTTGACTGCATTAGTTAAACAACATTCAGCTATGAGAGTTTGTCAGCCTATTATCCTGTTCTGTGTAACTAGTAACGACATTCTGTTCCTTACCTAATATACCATTGCATAAGCAATGCCTGCATTAGCAATTCACAGCACAAGGTCAGCATGAAGTTGACAGCTGCTCAAAATGTCTCTATGGGAAACCATTCTGTAACAAGCTGCTGCAGTCCAAAATAATGATAAGGTGTTGCCTGATGTATGTGTGCGACTCTGTGTGTGCGTGTGTGTGCGTGCACAGCCTCATGCATGTGCCCCAGAGTATATAAACACTTACATTCATGTGTGAGAGTGTTTACATATGTGCGTCATCTCTGTGCCCGCCTGCTGACTGATCCATCTTATCTGTTCGGCTCTGCTGGTGACTGAGGTTTATGTCTGTTTACTTTAGGTGCTAATGATGTGAGCACAAATGGTGATAGTATCTGCACTGCATGGCTCCTGTTTTCCCATGAGTCATCCATGTTTATATCTATATCTACATCTACATCTATATCTATCTACTGATCTATGTATAGAAAGACAGGCAGGTACTGGCAGGCACATAATGTATGCTGAATGGATGAAGAATGAACACTTGTATAGAAAACAAAAGTTAGTGTTATTGCATTAACCTGCAACCACGCTCATCGATGAGAGAGCGACAGGAAGTGATGGCAAAGGGGTTCAACAGTCTTCCTCAGTCCAGTTTGTACAGTAAACTGGTCACACTGACGCAGTGACTGGGAAAAATTTAGACGTTAGAGCGCCACCTTTCTGCCATTGGGCTCAGGAGCCTTGACAGCTTTCTTATTGGAGTCATCTTTCACATTCTGAGAATGCGTCTGAGAATTTATGATGCCAGCTGATGGTGTACATATTTGATAAGGATACCACAATAAAAAATCACTCCTGAGCACATTGTGTTTATACCATCATTAAGTGTGCACTTCTCCAACTTTTGATTCATGCAGGCAGATAATATGAACAGCAAAAAATGAAAACAAATGGAAGATGTAGACCCCTTAATACATCATTATTTGTCACAAATAATTACAGCGTGTTTGCTTGTATGCACACACACACATACACGCACACGCACATGCACACAAACAAGCCTATGTAACAGAGGCAATATACAAATAACACACTTGAAGGAAAGACGCTTTGTTGTTTTTAATAGGCTGTAGCTCGTCGCAACACAGGCTTCATGAATTTAAAACTTCACGAGTCCCTGCTCTGGGATTTGTTTCCCTTTTTTTTTTCATTGAAATACAAACAACAGAGCCGAGTTTGCCCAAAATAGACACAGTCGAACGCAGCGCCACATACAAATTTGCCTATACTCACTGCAGCTTTGCACTGATCATTTATTTAGACTTAGTGAGGGCACAAAAAAAGTTACAAGCTAACTGTATCCTAGGCAACCTGTGATAACAACCGCAAGCTCTGCTATTAAAAGAATGGAAAAGGTGCTCAGGGGAGAACAGGAGGATTCAGAAGGTGTTAAATCGGTCTTGAAGTTGCAGATATCACCCACCAAGCCCAGCAAGCCAAGTCTCCAAATGATTAATTTTGAAAGAGCTGACCACAAGGCTCCATGAAGTTCAGCCAGCAAGCATGTGCACACTGCAGAGTCCAGAGTTAATGTGGTGCATTCATTTTATTTATTTATTTATTTATTTATTTTTACCCTTGCAAACATGTCCAGTTGCACGGGGGAAA
>OMLB01020425.1:14079-38359 GCA_900302555.1 Myripristis jacobus
CACTTTTTGAGCAGATTAAAATCTGAGGGGGTTGTCAACATTTACTTTGCAAAGTAATTGTTCAGCCATTGGTATTGATCCAACAATCCTGTCATCCCCCACAATCTCTTGCCCTATAGGACAGTACAAATCATATTTGTTTACCCCAGAACCCCACCTAGGAGTGTATTCCAGTTGTGTGGGACTTTCATTGTTTCCATGTTTGTTATTTAAATAGTGGAAGAGGATAGGTATAATGGTGTTTATACCAGCTGGAAGGTACTTTCAAGTTCTGTAGCATTGTTTTATTGGTTATCATATATATCACTCAAGTAGGCAGCTGATAAACACCTGTAATTTAACTTGCGTGTGCTTCACGTTGCATAATTACTCTGTCAAGAAGGTAATTTGGGCCCCTTTGTTTTCGCAGCATGGTTAAGCACCCTGCATCTCACCCAGTCACTTTCAGAGCTGGTTGGGTAGGTTTTCAGATTTAATTGTGTAAAGAAAAAAAAAAGGAAAAAAAGTACCTCCTCACCAAGCACCTCTCTGTCAAAGTAGCATGAGCATTCTCTTGGTAGACGGATAGTAGAAAGGTATATTTGTGTTTCTTTGAATTATAAAGTCAGAGATTTAAAAAATGTTTGTTTGCCCACTCTGGCTCTAAAAGACAGCTAAAATAGATTACCTGTTACAGGCTTGTTTCACACTGACTGTTGCTTGTTTTCTTTACAGATGTGCCAGTAAAAAGACAACAACACACAACCAGCAGACACGGCCATGGCTGTTATTTGAGAAGGCAGAGCCACAGCCACCTGGAGACCTTCCCAAGTTTCTTTTCCCTTTGCTTTGTCCACTCAGCCTTTTTTGTTTTGTCATTTTATCCAGTATCTCAGTCCCACATTCTTAAACACAGCCCCTCGATTTCTGCTGCTGCCAGAAATTGGTCTATCCTCTTACTGTCTCGTCGCAGTTTGTTGTTAGTTGTTCTGGTTTGAAGGCCATACCACTGCCAACATGGTTGCCGAAGCTGACACCATGTCTCAGGGTAGTACCATGCGACTGAAGCAGGAGATCTCCCTTCTGCACGGCGTCTGCCTCATCGTGGGCAACATGATTGGCTCCGGCATCTTCGTCTCACCCAAGGTAGGAGGGCCTGCATTACGTGCCTAAAGACCTTATTTGTCGTGATATTTTAACCCTTTTTAAGCCTACCTCTATCTTATATGATCGAAAAATGCAAATTGTGCATAGGTCTGAAGGCTAATGTTTTAAGGATTGTTCAGTCTTTAATAGTCATTATTCAATAATCCTAAACGGGATTAATAAAGGGTAAAATAAAGGCTCCCTTTTTGTCATGGGATACTGTTTTTTGCTACATCTGTTTAATTTTCGGCACTCTGCTCTGTCTCCAGGGGGTTCTTTTGTACACAGGCTCGTTTGGCCTGTCCCTGATAGTGTGGGCCATTGGGGGGGTGTTCTCTGTGTTCGGGGCGTTGTGTTATGCTGAACTGGGCACTACAATCCGCAAATCTGGAGCCTCCTATGCCTACATCCTGGAGTCCTTTGGAGGTTTCTTGGCTTTTATTCGGTATGTGGCCTTGCAGTTCTACTTTCTCTGTTTATGTTTTACCCCAAAAAATGTTTTGTTTTTTTGGGTTTTTTTATTTTTTATTTTTTTTATTTTGACCATACAAAAGAATTGACAAATCCGACAAAGTGCATACTGATAGTGTTATCTACCCCCCACATAATAATGACCAATTCCATTGCAGATTGTGGACGTCGTTGATGATTGTGGAGCCCGCCTGTCAGGCAGTGATAGCCCTGACCTTCTCCAGCTATCTGGTCCAGCCATTCTACCCCACGTGCTCTGCCCCTTATGATGCTGTCCGCCTCATCGCTGCTGCCATCATATGTAAGGTTTTGCCCTGTCATGCACAACACTGTAATGTGTATATACAGTTTTATATCCCAGAAGAACAAAGGTGGCTGAATGTGTGTGAATGATTAATATTTAAGTGGCCAGAAGATGAAACGCATTGCAGACAGAGGAAGTGTCATGGAGAGTGCAGCCAGCGCTGATAGTTGCTCAACAGTGGGTCGACTGTGGTTTTGGTTTTTTTTTTCAGTGTGGGAAATATTGAATCCTCTACTGACACACTCATCATTTTTAACTCTTGATGTGCACAAATAGATTTGAAATGTTTCTCTGCTCAACAGTGACAGAAAACAATTTAAGATCAATAAGTCAAAATATTAAACCCAGTTCTGATCAAATGTAAAAGGAAGTGTTTCAAACCATTGTGTAGATTAAACTCATTTTTTTTCATTCATATGGGGCTTTTCGTCATGAATTTGTAGCAATCAGTAATATTCTGGAAAACATAGTACGGACCTAGGAGTGAATGCTGTAATAAGTCCTATGAGTGTCCCACAACAAGTTTTTTTCTTCGTTGTTATTAGATGTGAGTGAGATGTGAGTGCCAGTTTGCACAATCTTCTCCCCATATAGCCAGAATGTATTTTTAACTGAATATCGTGATCTATTCAATACTTGTATTCTGTTTATTAATAGTCATTTTCCTTGTCTGCTTGACTGGCACCGGTAGATGGCCTTTGTGCAGGAAAAATAGAAAAGGAAAAATAGCCGAAAAAGGTTGCACAATCAAGTCATGGGCAGTATGTGCCTCAGCAGCAAGTCACTGTAGAATTCATAACGAGCCTTTTGCTCTTCCTGCTGACCTGAGCTGTAATTGCCACCACTGTCCATTTTGTCTCTCTGTGTGTTTGAAAGGCCTTTATATTATTCCTTTTTTCATTTAATATCTCATATCCTGAATCACATTCATTATTTCCAAGAGGGTTATGTGAGCTGCTGCCATATCAAGTCGCTTACAAAATCTCAGGTCATCTCTTGACAAAAACAAGAAAGCTGTGTTCATATGCTGAGCCTGAATAAAGATAAACAAAGATAGTAAACCTGCTGCTTCAGCTGACGCTGCTATCCCATTGGAATAGACTAGGATGAACTCTTGTGTCCAAGGTTACACATGCATGTTGTATTTGGTTAAAATGGTTAAGATTTGAACCTTGCTCAGGCAGAATCATAAAGCTTACAGCAATGCGATACAAGTGTATTTAAGAGGAACATGATTAGAACATTACTAAATTTCCTTGAGAGGAAAATGTCTCGCATAGCCATCTTGATAAATAAACTGGTTGCCATATGAATCTTCCCTTTCCAGTGTGTTGCACTGCTGGCTGTCGTAGCCCCATGTTTACTAAACACAAACTGATGTAAACTTCAACAGTATGACTAGTGCTGGCAGATGTCACAGCTTTAAACAGAATGGCTCTGCTTTAATTCTCCTGTTGTTGTCACTATGTTATGGGTCACTGGATTTGCTTTTTGTCTTGTACTCCTCTTGCTTTGTTTATGGTCCCTGCTTTATTGAAGTGGTCTTCTCCAAGCTCTGCTCAAGCACATTCACCTTCCTGTAAAACACCTGTTGAGTCAGTGTTTACACTTATTTGACTCTTAGACATTTGAGGAAGGAGGCAGGAGCGCTGAGAGGTTAGCTGAAGGGAAAACTAATGTTGACAAACCATACCGGTTCTGAACAGCAATGGCATGGAGAGTGTGATTGGTGTTTGCTAACTTTGTGCAATGGTCTGTGTAGTTAGTAAGCAGAAAGCATGCATGCTGAGTTTAGCAAGATAGCATATTCTTTCCTGGGCAGCCCTGAGGGCCTTTCCTGACAGCAGCTGTTCAAGAAAATGCTGATAAAAGTCAGCAATAGCCATGTTGTGCAGTGCATGTATAAGTTTTATTTTGTGCCTTGACTGCATGGCTTTTGTCTCTTTACTCTGCATATTAAGTCCACTTTACTGAGTAAATAATGTCTTAATTTTGTGAGCCAACACGCTGCAAGGCGTTTAATCAAATGAGTCTACATATAGCTACTAGAACAAACTGAGGCTTAGTGCTTGAAGTGCACTGAAATTGTCCGCTGGCCGAGGACAGCAGTGTTTAAATCCTAGCTATGCTGCCATGCAGGCAGAAATACATTGGCACATGCTTAAATATAGTATGTTATTATAATATTTTGTGAGTGAAATACTTTTCTCCCCATGCTTGCAGATATCGAAAGTGCAAAATTGACTTTCAGTTGAGTTCCACCTGTCATTCCTCCAGTATTACAGCCTGGACGTTATTACTTCCCATTTAGATAACTGTAACACTAGAGGAGTTACCCAGTAATTGCTGCATCTTTAAACCATTTCAAATGTCGATTAAAATGTAGAAGCATTTTCAGGAACTAACTTCTTGTCTCTGACACTTTAACATCTTCCCTGCTTTTATTATAATTATTATTTCAGAGATGTAAAGCACATGTAGTAAAAAAACAAACATCTGCAACAATTCAATCACTGCCATCAAATAGTGGTTTTTACTGGATATTTTCATTCCAGTCTGAAGTCTTGCCTGTGGCTCACCTCTGTTAGTCTGTGTTGAACTTGGTTTGTTTACCTGAAGTCACTAAACAGTCTGTTTAGCAGGTGCAATATCAGTGTAGCTGCAGTACAATGGTATGACATGTCTAAGATAAGATACTCCTTTATTAGTCCCACAGTGGGGAAATTTTATTAAGTGCTGTAATTCCTGTTCATTAAAAACACAATGCTTCCTACAAGACTTTGAGATGTGTAAGGTGCCAGAGTTGCGTCTAGAAATGAATTGTAATTTTTGAGCAGAAGAAATTGTGGTAGCCATATGCTAGTTAACCCTGTGCCATTTCAGCCCTGTATTAGATCCATTTTAATGAATGGACTGGGGATTTTCAGGGGGAAGTAAAAGGTCAAAAGCAGGTGCCAAATACAAGAGGTATACCCCATCTGGTAGTTGGGAACCTGAAGATTGATTTGAGATGCCGCTCAGCCCTGTGTGTCAAGTTATTAAAGTTATAAATGTGTAATAAATATTGTGTTTTGGTTAGGTCTATTTTGTATAATGGTTAGAACATTATGATAGGAGCCTATGATTGCCATTCCCATGCTCAATTATGTGTCACAAGTTGTTGCAGCAATTTTTAGGTTGATACCATTTGTTTTACAGATTTGGTGCAAAATTTAAACAATTTTGACCACTCAAAAATTAACAAAAAATGGTAAAAAATCCCTCAAATACCACATTAGGACACGAAAACCTTGAGGAGCACTATAGGAAAAAATGCTGTCATTTGGTATAAAAAAAATTGACATTTGGAGATTTCTGTAAGAATTGCATTTTTCAGCAATTGGATTGTGAGCATTCTATTCAGGAAGTTGCTCAGAAACTCTCCCTTATTGTCAATATACATATGACATACATGCATCCTCTGAATGCCTCCGGTCCCTAGTTTTTCGTTGTAAAGTTTCATGAGGTTGTGATTATCTTTGAGTTCACAGTAGCTCATTTTATACAGTGAAGAAAAGTTTCAAAAAATGGTCTCACTACAATGAAATGGCTACTATGGGGGCTGACATCATAACACATGAATCAAATGTGGCTCATTGAATCCACATGAGTCTCAGCTTTCCAGTCAAACTCAATTTATGCTGCTCCAAGACTGTTTAGGCTCCAGCATGCACAAACACACCATTTCAGAATACGCAAAAATAACATTTGTACTGCATGCAAAAACCTGCATGGATTGTGTCCCAAACTGCATGGGCTTTGCATAAGGTGGCCATTGGAAGTCATGTTTACCCTGCTAGCCGACAACATAGCATGACATGTTCGGCATCAGTCGATTCCCTCGGTTCATATGATGCCAGGATCTTTGCTCCGGCTTTAAAGCTGAGCCCTCTACAGCCTCTGAAAGGCAGTAAGTTGGCGGGGCCCACCAGCACGCCATCCGAGCAGTAAGGGGTTAAAGGTTGTTCAATAAAGTTCAGTTGTTCAGTTTAAATTTAATGTATGCTTATCCAACCTCTCCCACTTGTATCCATTATTTCTTGCCTCTAAAGATTTTGTATTGCTTAAACCCTGTTTTTGTTTTGTTTTTCCTCCTTTCCTTTCCTGCCATCAGGTCTGTTAACATGTGTGAACTCTATGAAAGTGAAGTGGGGGGCCATTCTTCAGGTCGTCTCCACTGTAGCCAAGGTCCTGGCTCTCATCATCATCATCATCGCTGGCATGGTGAAGCTTGGTCAAGGTAGGATGTCCTAGGATGTCTGTGACCATCTTATCACACATGATGCCTGATGTATTATCTCCAAATCTGCTAGTCTGATTTTGCCAACCTTGGAGGGGAAAGTCATCATCACATTGATTGACTGAAATAGTCTGACATTTCATTTGTAACCTTGTCAGCAGCAACCAGAAATCTACACTCAGTGGCCACTTTATTAGCTACACCTGCACAATTTAATACAATCCAATACAACTGCCCTGCCATTAAGTTTACTTTTGTGATGCCTATAATGCTGAGGTTTTTCTTTCTGTCACAGTAATAGAGGTGCTCATTCAGTTCTATGTTTGGCATTGAGCTCATAATTAGTAGTGGTGTTGTACTGGACTGCATTTTATGGAGAGGTGTTTATACTATTCTGTCCCCCTCATTCATATAAATAGGGAGGGAAAAAACTGGCAACACCTCAATATAATGTAGTCCAGTACAAGACCCCTGCAAACTACAACCTCAGTAATAAACATAGAATTAAATTTAAACATTCTTGACAATGGCAACAAATCGTTATCACGATTTCAGAAGTTCATCACCCGGTCAACATCTCACCAAGGTTTTAGCAGGCGAATGTTGGCACTGCTACTTCAAGCACTCATATCTATGGTTAACATCTCAGCTCTGGTGTGTTAGCGTCCTTTGTTATCTTCTTGAGCTATTCTCATACAAAGGAATGCTGCTCTTCCTGATATGGACTTGTTCAGGGTCATTTTTTGCTTTCCTGGATGCACACCCATTTTTAGGTCACAACCAGAACTTTGAGGACACATTCAGAGGCTCCAAGCTGAACCCAGGTGACATGGCCTTAGCCCTTTACTCCGCCCTCTACTCCTACTCCGGCTGGGACACTCTCAACTTCATCACCGAGGAGATAAAGGACCCAGAAAGGTACAAATCCTGCTTGACTTACTTGCACACAACTTGTTTAAAGAATATGCCTGCACATCATTTTAATTCTTACACCCTTGTAATGACAAATGACTTGGTAAGTAGGGCATCTTGGAAGTGTGGGATACTTAATGAACAAAACAATGAAAAAATTAAATGGAAAAAAACTGAAAAGAACAAAGGTAAAGTGGCAGAGAGGCAGACAGATCTGCGTCCTGACGTCCTAAATTGTCCGTTTCTCTCTTTGTCTTTAAAAACACAATCTGTTTCCTCTTCACCTACCTGAAATTGTTGCAGAATAACAAGTAGAAAGGCAGTAAAGCACACTAAATTGTTTTGTACATCTGTTCCCTGCACCTTGCCCACAGCTGGTATCATACTTTCTCATCAGCTTGACCTTAGCTTTCCTGCAGTACTCAGAGTTCATACACACACACACCAGAACTGGGAATTATTCCTCGCAAATGTGAATATCGCTATTAAAGATCCTTTAGGTGATCTAGTTATTCTCAAAACCACCAAAGTCTGTTATCTGATTTACCCCCGCATGTGAGGAATGAAACTAAACGGGACATGGACCGTTTGGGCTCTGCCAGGTCCATTAAGCCTCCATTATGTTCCTTGATCTTCCACATGCAATGTAAGCTCGTTTGGAGTGTGAGTCAAAGGGAGGGAACCAGCTGCTGATGTCTCTCTTAATAAGTCTGTGTTTGCCACGGTGCTATTTGGCAAGCATCCAAACGCAAGCCCCCCTCTGCTTCAATGGGGATCGTGCAGAGAGGGTGGCAACCTCCAAATTCCTTTGAGTCCACATCTCAGTGGAGTTTTCCTGGTCCATGAGCACGAGGCAGTGATGAAGAAAGCCCAACAGTGACAGCTCTTTCTGAGAATTCTCTGGAAAAATAGGCTGGAACAGAAGCTGCTGGTGACCTTTTATCGCCCCACGACAGAGAGCACACTCGCGTACTGCATCACAGCGTGGCGTGCTGGGCGCTCGGCTGCAGACAGGAAGGCTCTGCAGAGGGTCATGAACGCAGCCCTGAGGATTATTGGCTGCCCTTTGTCCCCCTTGGACGAGATCTCCAGCTCCCCAGATCTATCCTCAAAGACTCCCCCCCGCACGGCACATCATTTGTTTGACCTGATGCCCTCAGGCAAGCGCTACAGGTCAATGAAAGCCTGCACCTCCACACTAACTAGCAGTTTCTTTCCATGGGCTGTAAGAACACTCAACAAACAATAATCCTGTGCCATATCTTCACTGTGCAATATTCTTAACCACTGTTGTTTAGTTGTTTTTATTTATTTCATCATTTGCCATTATGGCTGTCATTTCTTTACTATTATAGCTAATATCTAGCTGTGTATGTGTCATGTTTTATCTGTGTTTAAAGCACTAATGGAGTGGCACCCGTAATCTCATATTTGATATATAATGTCAATAAAGCTTTCTATTTCTGTCTCTAAGAAGCAGCACTACTGGAATGTGATCAGTCACTCCCTCAGAGTCGAAGTTCTAGAGATTCTTACTCCTCATTATTATGCAGCGGAGGTGAAACTATCAATCATACTTGTAGAAATCCTTCTTGTACGAAAAGACGTGTCAGCCTCTCCATTGACAGTAGCCTCAGGTGCAGCACAATCACAAGACATACTGCATTTTGACTAAGCGTTGCAACTCAGTACTTTTTCTCACCTGACAATTCTGTTTTTGTTTTTTTTATACTTAATATTTTTTTTTTTTTTTTTACTACTGTCAACATCGTTATTGCTCTCTACCTACATGTGAACCCTAGCTTAAACCACCAATCTATCAAAAAAAAAAAAAAAAGGAAACAACATTATAGATGGGGGTGCAACAGTTCAAAACACTTTCTAATGTTCTTTGCATTTTGTCTTATTTGCAAAAGCAACTTTTTTTCATTTAAAGATGTGGGATAATATGAAATCAAGAAATACTCAAAAGTCAAAAGTCTACTTAGATTATTTAAAACAAACACAAAAATACTTTCAATGTATTCATCAATTCATAAACTAAGTGTGTCGTTTGATGGCTCTCATACAGTGGAAACACTGCACTTTGTTGGGTGTATTGTGTATTGAACACTTTGTATTTCATGGTTTTCCTCCCGTAATTGTAGCATATTAGTATATTATAGATCAGTGGCTGAAACACAAAAACCCTTTTATTTTAATAATTACATAATCATTGAAGTAGAAGAGTAGGGAAGGCAGACTGAGGGAAAGCATGACACAACAAATAAGGGTTTATTACAAAGTAAGTCCCAGAATGCACTGAATATTATGGACAAGTACATTAGAGTGGAGATTTTAATTGTCATGTTTTTATTTTGGTGGCCACATCATATACATTTCAATAAGCCCATTTCTCCAACAGCAGACATGCATGATATTCGATAATGTGAGGCTTTGATCACTGAAATCCACTTATTTTATTTTCCATTGTAGGAATCTGCCCTTGTCTATTGCTATTTCCATGCCCATTGTCACGGTGATCTACATCCTGACCAACATCGCGTACTACGTCGTCATGGATGTAGACACGGTGCTCAGCAGCGAAGCAGTGGCGGTGGTGAGTGTCTGCTTGAGGATTATGGTCTGGCGTATTCTCTTGCAAAACTACAAGCAATTGCATAGATAGATAGATTTACTTTATTGATCCCAAACTGGGAAATTCCCATGCCTACACAGATGCACACACTTGTATACTAGGCAAGCCATATTCTCATACACACACACACACACACACACGCTAATGTCCTCCAATAAACCTCATTAGAACGTCACAAGACCCCTCCAAAGTGGCAGCATCTGCTCAGTGTCAGAGCAGCGGGTTTTGATCTCTCCTTCCTGTGCTCTGCCGACATCTCCTCCAGTCTGTCTGGCTGCCCTCTGGCACCGGTGTATCTGTGGTGCAGTTGTCCCTCGAGGTTATCTGTGACGGTAAGAGTCGGGATGATGACAGGAACCTCGGTTAGCTAAAAAGGTTTGTGCCCCACCCAGGAGTACTGGGAAGTTGGTGATGTAATTAGGGCATGCGTGGGCAGAGGGTTCTGCTCAGCCTGACAGTAATATTTGATAGACCGTCGTTTATTATAACAGGATTTGCGGTGACTGTTTACCGGCGCACAAACTGTCAACAGGCAAGCTCTTGGTGACAGTTTCAAATTAGGGCAAGAGCCGGTAATGGTGTGGCTATTTCCCCAACAAATCTGTAGTATTTCATTTTGCAGTGCTGGTTGACAGCATACCCAATAAGGAAATTTGGCATCAATGTGAGCTTAAGTCATATTACGTTGTTTTTCACCTAGATTTTTATTCTGTCTGGGCACCCGGAGCCCTGATATAGTGCAGCAGTACAACTTGTTCCCTGTCCTCTTTGCTGCACTGCTATTTCTGCTCATATTCACTGGTGAAAATTAGAGAGGCTTTTTCCATCACTAGAAGCACACCCTCTGTCACATGCTCACACGCAAACACACACTATGACTTACAGCTACCCAAAGGACTGTGTTTTTTGTGGTGGGGTTGAGCATAACTCATTATTATGGTGCAGAGGCCTTTAACTATAAACATGTTCTCGTCTCATCAAATATGGGAGATTTTAAATTGTGGGTGCACAGAATAAGAGAGTTGAAAAACGAACTCGAGTGTTGGCGGATTTGGTGACTTTGTTGATGGGACGGTGGAGTTAATTCCTGCAACACACTGCATAGCTGAGATGGTAAATGCTGATCTCACCCAAAAGAGGAACATATGAGTTGAGCAGTTTTCCTCTCCTGACTGTTTCCTCAGACGTTTGCAGATGAGGTTTTGGGCTGGGCTCGCTGGCTGATCCCCCTGTCTGTGGCCATTTCCTGCTACGGAGGCCTCAACTCCTCCATCATCGCTGCCTCCAGGTCAGCAAACACTGTCACACCTGAAGCTTTAATTTATTTATTTTTTTTTCTATTGCTACCAGGATATGTTTTGATGAACTGTAACAATTAGTTATTGAAATTGACCCCAGTTTTCCTCCTCTAGGTTGTTCTTTGTAGGTTCCAGAGAAGGCCACTTACCTAACGTCCTGTGTATGATCCACATTAAGCGCTACACCCCCATACCCGCCCTGCTTTTCAATGTTAGTATCACATACTGCAGTCGGTCTCGGATTGCACCCTGCTTGCTTGTTCATTTATTTTGGTCACCCCTGGGGGTCTGTGTTCTTCAAATACATTTCTTGTCAATCTCACAGGTTGTTTTTTTTTTGTGTGTTTGTTCTTTCCTTCTCAGGGAGGCATGGCTCTGATCTACCTGTGTGTGCGTGATGTTTTCCAACTGATTAACTACTTCAGTTTCAACTACTGGTTGTTCATTGGTCTGTCTATCGGCAGCCAGATCTACCTGCGCTTCAAGGCTCCTGACCTGCACCGGCCCGTCAAGGTAGCAGATCAATCTAGCATGAGCAATCACATACATCTCAACTACTCTGAATAAAATCCAGCCTTTTAATCAGTAAACTGACATAATGGGCTGAAATTGGCCTTGCACATATTCTTTGGTAACTGCAAAAACTTTGCCAATCAGGCACTAATAAATCTTTGAAATAATAGTGTAAGGGAATTGGCACAGACAGCCTTCTATATCATGATTTATCATATAGTTGATTATCTTATGATATATCACAAATAGCAGAATTGCCTATATTGTGATACCATTATTATCATGGGGAAAATATCATGATAATATTGTATCGTCTGTTACCCAGTGACACCCAACCCTAGAGACAACACCACCCAAGTTTAATTTCTCACATTTTAGAAGACTGATGTTAGAGTTTTACTGTTTTGTGGAGACCCACACTACTCAGGGCTGCATCCAGTGGTTCATCTGGCCTCCCATGCGGCATGTTTTGTCCAGTTTCGTTTAGTCATGCAAATCACTTGATGCAAATCACCCAGAGCAGCCCAGCCAATCTTCCAGTGAAGTGCCGTGGCAGTGCTGTGTGAGATCAACAAGATAGACAGAGAGAGATTCCACCATGGCAACAGGATCAGTTTTGAAGCTAGAGTGAAGATACTGGTATCATATGAAACTGCACTGTACACTAAAGACTTTCAAAATTTGAATAGGTGCTTAAAAAAACAATGTTTATCTCAGATTTATGACTAATAAAACTTGACTTACAGTGCTGGGCTGCATCTCAAAATTTATTTCAGGGTGATAGCTTTCAGGTGAAATGCCACTTCTATGTGGCGTTTACTGTTTGGACTTTTAAATGATTATTCCAATTTAGTCGATCATCTAAAACTAATTATATTCCAAATGTTGTACATGTGAATTAGCACTGCAGCATCAATTTGAAAATTCAGACCCAAACAGCAAACGATGTGGGACAAAACTGGCATTATCCTTCTGCAGCTTAAAATAAAAGAGGGAACAACTGCTGCATTTCATCATTATTTGATCATGAGTAAATGCTTTATTCAGAAAAAAACCAAAAAAAAACCTCAGAAGATATTTCAGGATTTTAATCTAATAAAAAAAACAAAACAGGAGCAGCCAAAGTATTTAACAAATGACAAAGCTTTTAATGAGTGAAGGACCTTAAGGAAACTTTATACTGTTTTTGAGATGAGACCCATTTAAAGGTTTTGTCATTTGTCAAGTCCATTGGCTGCTCACTTGTTTTCTTGCCCTTGGAGCACCAAACCACACCACCTTTGTCTCCATTAGGATTTTAAATGGTATTTAGTAACCCATAAGTAGCCCCCTCAATTTGAGCCTGGGTCTTTCTCAATCTCAATCTAACTTTTTTTGAAGTCAGCCATACTTACTTACTTACTTTTGTATTTTTTTTTTTCTCTCACATTCTTCTTTCTGCTGATGCTCTTCCTCTGCTTCTCCTGTCCAGTTATCTTTATTCTTCCCAGTGGTCTACTGCCTGTGCAGCGTGTTCCTAGTGGCGATGCCGCTCTACAGTGACACCATCAACTCCCTAGTGGGCATCGCCGTGGCGCTGTCGGGGGCGCCCGTCTACTACATTTGCATCCACCTGCCTCCCAGCTCCAGACCGGCCTGCCTCGGCAAGATGCTCGGTAAGAGCCTTCGTCTGAGAGCAGCTCTCTTTAACAGTTGTGAATGACAATGAGACCACTGTGGTGCTGAATGCATATTTAAGTTGCAATGTCCCTGTTTCTTAACCATTTTCACATCCATTTGGCCCAGAAAGTAGGAGGCTCCAACTCCCACTCAAGGCATTTACACTTTTGTTAAAATACTTGTCAGTTTTTCTTGTTAATTCGCATACTTTTAAAGCAGTATGTGGCACACAAATTGTCACTGTGGGGACCCGTGGGTGCACACAATTTTCTAGAAGTCAGAGTTCTGTTAGTCTTGCATGCATAATAAAGTAGACCGAGGCGAAATTGCTATTCTGTCCTCAGGAATGTGAGTTAAGGAGCGAGGGTTTTTGCCTGTTTGGGAGCACAAAAACATCTCTGGTGCATCAGACCTTGGAGGCGAAAACCCGACTGCTCCTTAGTTCTGGGTTTGTTTAAAAGTTTAGAGGTCTGTTAAAACTTTAACTGGAATGACGTCGTAGAAAAGCATGTGATGACAATAATCCTTGAGTCAAATCAACCATTAGGACAACAACAACAACAATTCATAATGTAGATGTAGATTAATAAGAAGGAACTTGGATGGACTTGGATGTGTTTTTAAGATGCTAATGTCCAGCTGTGTCATTGTCAGATGAAAAGAGGCATCAATGTGTTTGTTTTTTTCAGTAGAAAATGTGATTGTAAATATGAAGTCAACAAGAAATGCAGTAAACAGTTGAAGGCAGGGCATTGGATAGGGCACAAGAAAAGGAATAGTTCTAGGGCAAGCTGTAAGCCTTAAAGCCTCCATCTGATTATGCGATACTATAGACCGTATTTATTCAGGATTGTTGTTATTGATGCATATGTTGTGACTCATACACTCAGACTGGTTGCTATAAGAACATGGGAAAAGTCCATTTTTTTCGAGCTGAGTTATTGAGATTAGTGCTTCAAAGTTCAAATACGGTCCAGTGCAATGTAGTACAAAGTCGTGAATGTGAAGTGTAAACCCCTGTGTTCTGAACCTCAGAAAGAAAAAAACACCTTTTAATACTATTAACCTAATGCTGAATTTTTCTAACCATTAAAGCCCTGGGCTGTTTGTCTGGAATTTTTAATGCCAAGATCTGTTAAGTTCACAGTATTTGCCTCTTGTTTCCAAGATGTTGCCCTGAATAACCCCCTTTTTTTTTCTGTTGCCTTGTTGTTGTAGATTTGATCTCTCTGTACACGCAGAAACTGTGCCTTTGCTGTGTGGCCTCAGCTGACATTGACCTGGACAACATAGAACCGGAAAAGATTGAATGATGATGGAGGAACAAAAGACCTGGGCTGAAGTACTGTACGGAGGAATCATAGGAAGAACGGAGAAGGTTGGAGTTAAAGTCAGACAGGATTTGGACTAGTAAAGAATAATGACAGGAAGGAAGGAGAGGAGAGAAAAGCTAAACACACTCTCGTACTCTTCTTTCACCGCTGAGCTGTACAAATGAATTATGGTTCAGCATTTTACTCAAACAGAAGGAACGAAACTGTCCTCTTCCCTGTGCTGTGGTGCTCTCACCTGCGCGCAATGCAGTGCTGGTTGTGCAGCTCTGTCCACACACACTCTCATGCTGCATCTCACACACACAAACACACACATACACACACACACACACACACACACACACACACAAGGGATGAAAATAAGGAAAATACCAGCCTGACCCAGAGGGAGTTGAGTCAGGAAAGATTTCGTAGCACATCGTATTTCAAGATCATACACACACTGCCTCACACGCTAAACCGACGTTGGTAAAACAGAAATACAGGTGAACATCCATTTTTCACTTGCCTTGCATGCCAAATACCGCATTGCACCATGTGTCTTGATAATGTTAATTACTGTAATAACCTGTGTGTGTGTGTGTGTGTGTGTGTGTGTGTGAGAGAGAGACAAACAAATAGGGCTGGACCTGTCCAAACAAAATGCTGAGAGGCACAATATCTGATCATGGAGATGTTCTGTAACTGCCTTTGCTGTTTTGGACTTCACACAACACGCTGTCCCTCTTCTGCTCTGTTAAAATGCTTTCTTTGATTACAGAAAGTTGCTGGTACTGTCCTCAATGAGCTGTTGCTCTCTTTGGTACTTGTGATTAATTTTTTTTTAACGCTCGAGATCTCAAACCATACACTGTTTCCTTGACACGCAAAATCTGACGAGACTGAAACCTGGAAAGCAGGACAAAAAAAAAAAAAGACAATTCCTAAACCCGTTAAATGGCTCAGATAGACAGTTGTGGAGGTTTTTTTTGTGAAGAATGTCTTGTTTCACCAGTAGGGATAAGAGGTTGCTTTCATAGGTGCTGTTACTTCTTTCGGTGTGTATGAAATGTTAATCTGGAGCTTGTTGATGGACTTTGAGTTTGGCCTCGGTGTGTCATGTGGCTCTCTCTGTGGTTTTAATTTAGAATGGGTAATCCTACTATGAACATTATCATAAGTCCTTTACCATGTGTATCCTGCTACCATTCCACCTAAGGAATGCCTGATCCCTGCGCAGTGCACAAATCTGTCAACCAAACCTGATTGCAGCCTCTGGCCTGTGTTTAATTTCTATGCACTGCACCTCCACCTAGTGGTAGCTTGCACTTTGTCAGAGAACTTGATATCCACCCAGGAGCAAGCTATAAAATGTCAGTAATGACACCATCCAAAGCTTGTGCTGAAGTGTGTGTGTCTGTGAGTGTGTGTGTGTGTGTGTGTGTGTGTTGTTGTTACTGTCATTTCTCCATTTGCGATGCTGTCCCACTCACAGTTTATAGATGCACTCTTTACAACAAAAGCACACCCACACTGTCCAGAGTCGTCGTGTCATAGAAATGTAAAAAGTGCCATGAACATGTAAAGTTTTAAATGTTTAAATAAATGTATGCTGTACTGATTGTTACTGGGTTATATAGGAACTATAACAGATGTATACATGATTTTTCTCTCTTTCCTCTGGGGTCTAAGCAGATTCAAATCTCAGGATCAACCTCACCAGTTTATTAACATTTCATAGTGTATTTATTGTCCTTTTTTAACCTTCACTTGTCTTAATGGTTTGTATTTCAAATATGAACAGACCAAAATTGAAATGTAATGTTGCCTTTTGAACGTGTTATCACCGCCTGGTTATCCATTTCTGAACAAATGATCCCAAAGGTCTTGATCAGGCTGACCGTGACCATCCTTGCGCTCGGAGAATGTCGTGAAACTGAAGCTGGCGTTTACAGTCGTGCAGTGTCTCGGCTTCAGCGCGAGACAATCCCAGCTGCCAAGTCTTAATTTGAACAAAGCTGGCCGTCCATCCAGCTTAACCAAGTGGAACAACAGGTCGTTTTGAGGTGATAGATCGTAAACAAGTCGAGCCTAGATTGGCGTACACGGTGTACTGTGGTCCTTACATGTGCCTTCTGTAAATGTAATGTGGTTTGCTTAAGACCCCGTCTATTTTTGATATTGTGACGTAGCTTTTGTGTACAGTAGAGCGGTGCTTCTCAACCTTTTCGGCTCTTGGCCCCTCGGAACGAGTGGCGAAACAATTCAACTTAAAAGTGATTCCTCTTTTCAGGTCATTCATGCAATGACTTGATTTAACTCTAGAGGTTGAAAATTATTCTGAATTTTGCAAGATAGGAACGGATAATTAACAATTATTTAGTAGATATTTGCATGTACATTTTTTTTTTTAAATCACATAAATGATCTCCTGAGGACCTGAAGGTTGAGAACCTCTGCAGTAGATGACCACAATCAGAGTATGTCATATTGCTGAAGAGTTTTCCTCATGTTTTTCCAGTGGCTTATCACGATGCTAAGATTATTCCCTCTCTTTTGAAGTTGTTTCCGTCACCGCCGCGTCTGCAGCACCAGCAGGAGACGTTCCTCATGTCCGTTGCTCTCTGAGATGTCACAGAGCGACTCTAGCTTCTGTAGGTCACTCGGGTTATCAGATTGCTGTTGCTAAGGAAAACCTTGGCAACAGCAATCTGACAGCCGACGTCAGCTGTAAGCAAAAGATTATGTTGTAAACAAATTTAGAACAGGAGCCTCACTCTGTTTCCTTAATTATTGTCATATTGTGTTTTGTCATTCCTAAAGAAGCAGGACGTGAGTGGTGTACTGTGTAATTGGTTTGCATTGTACCAAATGTGTGTGTGTGTGTTCTGCTTGGGTTGTCACTGTGGTGCGTTTGACGATTCATGCTCTATGTGTTTGTCGTGTCGGAGTATAGGACGAATTTGTTGTTTCCTGCTTTGTTCAACATTTTAATTTATTGCATTTTGGACATAAACAATCCAATAGCAATTTTTTTCCGTTCCAGGATATTTCTGTTTGCTCAGACCAACACAGGTCTGTGCAGTGTTATTTTTTTTTTTTTAATCGTTATTATTATTTGAATAAAGGCAAGTATGTGCAATGTAAACCTCCAAATGACTTTGACTGCGCTTATCCTCTGTCCTCGACCTCTAATGCCAACGTGCTGCTTTGAGTTTCTGCCTGCAGTGGCCAGCTAATTGCCACTAGAGGTCGTGGTCTCATAGTGCAATCTTCAACAGGTTCCTCCAATTTGATCTCTCATGTATCTGTTTTTATGGTTACATTACTATTCACAATAAATAAGTTTTTCAGTTTCTGTTTGTCAATCTTTATTTGACTTTTACTGGAGTTTCACTGGAGTCTGAAGCAAACAGTTTTTTGAGTTATGTAAATTATGGTCAGAATTGGTTTTCTGTGTCTTACCTCACTCCCCCTGCTATTTGCCACCTCAACATTAAAATGTACTACTGTGTTTGTTTCCCTAACTTTCATAAAAAATAACACAAGGCTCCCCAATAAAACCAACATGTATTCTGGCTGTTATATTATGAAATTATTTGGTTGGCCTACTATAGGCACCTTGAGAATACATCACACTTTTTTTTTTCCTGTTGAAAACTGGTGTGAACATCTCCATCAAAATGCTCATGAAATGTTCTCCAAAGACAGCAAAGCAGTTTGAAGCATGGAAGGAGATAGCACAGTATGAAGCTTTCTTGCTTCTTTGGGCTACTCTTAAGCCAAACATCTTGCTGGCTGTTATTGACTTGGTGTTTTGGTGTCTGATTCAGGAAATGAGAACTGAATCTTGCCTGTAGCACACAGGCAGCACATGATCATGTGGTACATTTGTTTGCTACTCCAGTGCATTGCAGCAGACTGAAGGTAAACTTGAACATGGTGTTTTCCAGCATGAAGGATTACATACAGGTGCATGATTGTGATAACCCAAAACGCAGGTGATGTCCTCTTGAAACCATAAACATGCAGTGCACATTATTTAACACCTTAGCAAAGAAATCCAAGCATGAATGCCTTTTTTGTGGTATCAGAGATTAAAAAGACCACATTATTTCAAGTTGTACCTTCTGTATTAGATTTATATTTTGCATTTTCCTCTAAGGCCAAACTCCAAGAGTTGATAGCCTATAAAACTTTTATTGGAGCCTAGTGCCATTTTTCATCGAGGAGTTATGTAGAGTAATTTTTACTTCTAGCCTTGAGGAACCTTTGAATCACAAATTTGTCCATATTGGAATTAAATTTGAATTTCTATGTAGATGATGTTAGAAATGGGGCTGAGGTGAACCGAATTTCAGTGTTTATTTGTGGATGGAGGCCACTGAAGAACTTTGAGATGATTTCTTGAACAGTTGCATGGACACTGTGTTTCAGTGTGTAGGAGAGAAAACACTCTGTCTTGGTGCTGTGACTCTCAAGCTTCAAGCCTCCTGAGGCGGCTGGCCAAACCCCACCTCCTGTCCATCCACCTTGTCTCCCTGGGGGATTGATGCAGAGGCATCACGTTTCACCCGGGTGTGCACTCTTCGTTTCACATGCTGCCCGTCGATAGGTGCTCTGTCCTGGGGAGAGGCCTGGCTCGCTCCTGCCTACGTCCCTCCCCAGGACCCAGGGAGTTGGGTTCCACTGAGTCATGCATAAAAGATAAAGCAGAGGAGGAGAAATGAGTCGAGAGCCACAGCAGCTACTGTATCAGCACACTCGTGGAGCAGCGAGGACTGCTTGTACCCAAGCTGACACATTAGTTTTACAAGGCCGAGGTTCTTAGGAGGGAGAGCCTGGCACCACTGGTGCCCAGGAGAGACGCTGTCTTGGGGATGACATGGATGCATGTACCGGGGTGCTGCTCACTGCTGGGTGAATGGTCAACACACACTGGCACCTGCCTGGCACCATGGAGCTGCCCCGACGCCTGAACTGGATACGTAACCGACCCTGGAGGCCCCATGTCTGCCGGAGGGAGTTCAACCGTGAGTATAGTGGGACTGTCTATGCATGAGAATGAGGGACTTTCGACTTTTAGGCATGTTAGATGCCAGCTCGGGTTTGAATTTGTTTTCAGCCTCTATTTGTTTGCCTCTATTCAGCCTCTATTTTTGACCTTTCTTAGTGGATGCTTTGAAAAGGAAGCCTTGAGTGAATCAGCCTAGAGTGCTGCGTTTTTAGTTTTTAAGAAGTTTTTGTTTGCCTGTGTTCAGGTGGCATGGTTGCATTCCTTTTCGAAGCATCTTTGAATGGCTTTTGGGTCTGCTTTTAATCGTGAAAGTGCCTCCTGTGAACCTGAGAAGCTCTGCCGTGAAGTCACCGCTGCCTTCCTTAGCAAATTGTGGCCAGTGACTCCTACAAACCACATACTGTTGCTGCCCTGAGAAAAGCCCCGTCTGCTCTGTGTTGTGGACAGTAATTCACACATTCCTCCATGCTCTCTAAGCACCCAGATATTTGATGATATGATCATGTGTTTTTGTGTGTGTGAGTGAGAGAGAGAGAGAGAGAGAGAGAGAATGTATTTAACTGTGCCTGGCTTGCTGTGTTATGTAATAGTAATATAACTGCGAGGCTCTCTCTCTCTCCACTTGGCTTTCAGATAAAGCTGTTGGAGTACTTTTGAGATTTAAGAAATGAGTACAATATTATGCATCCGGCTATTTATTGATGAGTTCTGTCTCATGACATGGACTCTCTGTCTGCATGTCAAAAATTATCAAAGCTTGACTCATCTTTTACCTGATGAGTGGCCATTCTAGCTGGCAAAACACCATTAAAACCAAGGCGTCTTCAGATTCGCTGCACATCACCACCTCTTGCTATTATCCAAGCGTTGCCCAGTCATTTCAGGATGAATAAAAGCCATTCTCTCATGTTAGCATGCTCTCTTTGAAAAAAAAAATGTGTTCAACAACAAGAACTGTCTCGCACACACAATAACAGTGACACTGCAGTCGTTTATCTGATCAGACCTGATCAGTGAATGTTTAATTGAAACAGCATCTGTGTTCATTGTGGAAGATCAGATTGTGGAGAGAATGGATTACAGCACTCTATTCTCCTGGATGTGGCCCTGCCAAGTAGATGTAGTCGTGTGTTATCTTCCAACCAACATGCTCACATAAAACGCTTTCAAGTGCTGTCAAATGATGTGGAGATGCTTAGGAGCTGTTTAGTCCGTCCATAGAGATTTGTGCACATATCTCTTCTGCCTTTTTAAGGATATTATTGACCGGGTCTCACACACGTGCACACTCTATGGTATGTTGCATGTGCATATCACAAATGTACATCAGAAAAGCGAATTATTTATCAACTGGAAGTCGTTTACAAGGCGTCTCATTGTCTGAGTGCTGCTGAGACAACAGCAAACAGCTTTAGCGCCGCACCCTCTGTCCTGAGCAGAGTGCACAGTTGTGCTGCATCTCTTCAGGAATGTGCTGTGCTTATTGAGCAGCGCCACTTGATGAGGCCGCTCTTCGACTCAGTAATGAAGAGAGCAAGTGAGAGAGAGAGACAGGCGGAAAAGATAGGCGTGCAAGGAGAAGGCTGAAAAAGCTTTTGTTTTAAGGGAGCATGTCCTACGTAACAGTTCAGTTTGCCTGCAGTGCATGATTATTTGATTGGTCGTGCTGTTAATTCAAGGCACTGAAACCCCTTCCAATTTTACAGGTGGTTTCTGGTTACTCCCATGAGGCTCGAATGAGTTATATATGGGTGTAACTGTTGTGGTTACAGCAGAAGTGTGACATCATCATGAATATCTGCCAATGTTGCCAGCTGATGCGGGTGTGTGACAGTCGAATAGTTCTACTAGGAGAGGCTTGAGAATAAACCCTGAAAATCCCCTCCTAGATAATGCACATACAGTCCATCCAGTATAGGTTTTTCAGCATTTTTTGCAAAATTAATGAACACACTTCAAATGGTGGGTGCCATGAAAGCTCTATACGCTGAGAGCAAATCAAGGAAATACATAAGGGTGGCGGAAAAATTGATTCGCTTAAGTATTCACTCTTTCTTTAATGATTTTTTACAAATCATTTATGATATTGGGTTTTTTTTTATTCCTCAGTCGATATAATTCAAAAAAACATAAATGGCAAAATATGATAATATTGAATTGCAATAATTGTGGAATTGTAATACTTAAGCGTTTACATGCTTAAACACTTTGCATTGTTTTTGGAAATATGACTCATGATATACAGTCCTTAGAAGTGCATGATTCAACTTCTGTCGATGGTCTAGTGTTGAAAAGCAAACAAAAATCACAATATCAAATTGTAATACTTGAAGAATCACAATACATACCAAATCGGCACCCAAGTATCGTGATAGTATGAAATCAGGAGATACTCTGAGCCCTAGAAATACATCACCTTGTAAATAGTAGCCAAAGCAACTTTTTGCTGCCATGCCATGTAAGTGCCATCTACCTCTAATTTTCAAGCATTTGACTCCAAGCCCTCCAAAAATCCTACAACAATGTCCTGGAAAAACACTCCAAATAACAGAAGATTAAGAGATGCAGCATGTGTTAGATTGTCATAACCCCTTGATAATCTCACTGATTATCTGGCAGTTGTTGCTTCTATTTTCAGAAGCAAAACCTTGTTCCCTTCAAAACCCCTTTTCACTCCGGCTGTCAGCAGCAGTTTGCCTTTTAAGCCAGCACTTCAAAGAGTAGGCGCTGAGATGGAGGGACTTTATTGATCATTTCCTCAGGAGAGGTGTTGCTTTTTGAGAGGTTTGCCTTTGTACTTTGCTGATTAACTTGGTATTTGTTGCTCCTGTATTAGCCTGATCAGGCAATAAAGAGGTCTTCGCAGAACAGAGGATGAAATGGAATGATATCATTTTACTTTTATGTGCCACTTTTCAGCAATGTGACAAACATTTAGCAGTGTCAACGCAGAGCAGAAATAGCACAAGGCCATGGAAAAGAGATAGTACCACAGAAATACATGTACCAAGATGTCCCTGTCACTGGCTTAAGACAGCTTTTGTGCCAGAATAAATAACGCGATGACAATATTTGCTTTGATCACATTCATATAGTGAAGAGGCTATATTAATTTCTTCGATGATGGATCAATAAATTTGTTATCGTATCTTAAAAATGAACTATACCTGACCAAATCCTGTTTATTCTCCATGTGGGACATTTTTCTTTGTTTAAAGTTGTTATGCACTCTAGTTAAAAGTTTAATTAAAGCATTTTGCTGAATCATTTGCTGTTACAAGCACGCCTCTTTGTACTTTCCAGAAACAAGTCATTAAACTGATATAGGCCTATTGGCAGAAAAAGATGAAAAAATAAATATGTTCAATAAATCAATAAATATGTTTAAGCTCATACATGGATTTCTTTGCAGTGCAACTGGCATCTTCTTACAGCAAAGTTGTTGTTTTTGTTTTTTTTTCAAAGCATTGGATTACCCATAACTACAAACAAGCCTTTCAGAGGTGCCAAAATTAAAACTGTCCCTCTTTGACAACCCACTTTCCTTCTGCTTGATGCCTTCAGGGCTATGCATGCTGGTTATTATTAGCCTCTGGTGGATAGTGCCTGCTACCAGTCACCAAACACCACATATGTGGCACACAGTATTTAGTGTATGCATGTGTGTGTGTGTGTGTGTGTAAGGCCAGGCAGCCCCGTGTGATTTAGCAAAGAACTGCAGTATTGTCTGCAGTCTAACGGTGTGAGAGTGAACTGTATCACCAGAAACAGCATTTTTATTACATCCCTATTCCCAAGGTACCAAACTGTGGAAAACACAGTTGTATCAGACAGCAGACAAAGGCAGGAGGCGACCGAGACAGGTTTGAATCAAATAAAGTGTCCAAGTTTGATGCCGTGCTTTGATACGATCCCTGCTGATTTGTGTCTCTTTGAGGATTATAGTATATAACACCGGGTCGTCTCACAAAAAGACACCAAACTGTATGGGAAAGACTGTCGGGGCCGGGATGGTGCAAGATGAACCCAAATACAACTTTTTGCACTTTAGGTTATTTTCTTTGATTGGTTCAAGTACAGCATTAAATGATACCTTAATGCTGAGTGTATCTTGTGGACCATCATATAAATGTAATTCAGAATTATATTTTACATGGAGCATTACAAATTTGGGAGCTCGAAAACCTCAAAGGAAGAAGTGACCAAGGCCACACTTTGTCATATCAGTATAGCCAAAGCTTGGACCTTGAAGGCTTTTAACCACACTTGCTGCTCCATGCTTAACTCACATTGTGTGTGTGTGTGTGTGTGTGTGTGTTGAACCCATGTTCTTTGGTTTACAAGACCAACACCTAACCACTTGGCCACCAGACCTGTTTCCATACAGCTGCCAAGTTGCAAAATGTTTAATAGTGCCAGCTTACACTTCCTAAAAAAATTCCCCAATGCAAATAAAGACAGGCTGTAAAATGTTGCTATTCCCTGGGAAAAGTTAATAGCCTAGTAATCATTTTTAATATTTCATTCTGGATTTTAATATCAGCAGTGCTTTTATTTAGTCTCATTTTCATATGGATGCCAACTTTGTACTCTCAATAATGACCAGTAGGAGGCCTCAACACTTTGAATCACACCAGGATACACTCCCTTGTTCTCTGCTGTGTACTTTGAGCCCCAGCAAACACACATATGGCCTTTTGTTCTTTTTTTTTCCTTTTTTTTTTTTTTTTTTTTGTTTTTTGAGTGAAGTT
>OMLB01020426.1:18149-36091 GCA_900302555.1 Myripristis jacobus
TCACCCTATTGTGCATAGAGCCTATATATTGTATGTGCTGCAAATATATCGGGCGCGGTGGGGGTGACTATGGCTGTAACTTACATAACAATATTTCTCTGGTACAGGGGTATATTGTGTTCATATAGTGTTAAAAAATTATGATAGTAAAACGCGGTTGTCCATAAAAAGACACGCTCGCAGCATCCTAAAGTATGATAGAGACCTTTGAATGACCTTTCAAATTTTGGTTTAAGGGCTTAAAGGTGTTGGAGATGGGTGTAAGAGGGCACAATGCTTCATGAACCGTCAGAGATGCACAGCGCTGTGTGGTTTTATGCCGCTCTGTCTTTAGGGAGAAGCCACTGAGTAAATGTGAGAACATGTGAAAGCGGACAGTCTTTCCCTCTGCCTTTCTCACTCTCCCTCTCGCCCTGTCACACACATGAAGACCGGGGAGTGCGGGCACACACACATTATATATACACATACACACACACATGCAGCTGTAAAGAAAAGAGGAAGAATTGAAGCGAGATATGGCCAACAGTGTAAGTCGAAAATGCCACCAACTTTACAAGTCATAACTCAATTTCGACTTCAAAAAACTCCAAACTGAAGGAATATGCAGTGACATTTTTTTTTTGGTTTAAGTGAGAAATGGAAAAATAGAGTCTGAGATAATGCTCCTGTGGACATTTATCAGCATACCAGCCCTTCTTCAGACGTTTTCAGACATATTTTTCCATTTTTCACGTTTTCTTTCGTCCAGCACCTAGTACTTATCATTTAGATGTGCATGCTTTTGTAAACCTTGGGCTTGGTTTAGAACCTTTAGATTCTCCTGACAGAAAATATGAAATAAGCACATAATTTGTCACTGAGAGTTGCTGTCGATGAGAATCACGTAGACTCACCCACCAAATTCTGCACTTATTCCACCTTGTTATTGTTTGATTTTCACTTTTGTGTCATAATTGCAATTTACATTTTTAAGTTACAGTTTCAGCTAGTAAAAATATAATCTTATATGGCTTTATTGGACTCTATAGTAGTGAAAGCTGAATTTAAGAAAAGAAACAATGGGATTCCATATTAGTCAATAGTGACATATGACTAGTGAATATTACATCATGGACATGTCACGCTGGAGTTATGACCAGTCATTGTTGCTGTATGGCCAGAAAAAAAAAAAAAGCAGATATGCTGAGTTTGAATTTCTAATTTCAAAGACAGGGGTCAATTCCTGCACACACATTTTCACCTCTGCATTGATTTATTTCAGGGAGTTGGTCGATGTTTCCATTACAAGAGCCTTTCTGAAGGTTTCTTTCTCTTGTAACCGAAATATCAACTAACTTCGGGGACTTTGATGCCTGGCACCGCACAGGAGACGAAGCAAGTGACGTGCATGTTGCCCTCTACTTATCTTGAATTACAATTTCTACTCCTAAAAATGCCATTGCCGGTGTGTTTATTTAGATTTTACTTGGGTAATTTTGCATTTTAGGCTTTAATGCCTTGCTATTAGATAGGTGATGGAATAAAGAAGAAGGAAACCCTGTATACCCCACTGTAGGCCACACACACACACACACACGAGTGCAGACTGCTAGAAAGTTAAAATGTGTCTCCACCATGCCATCACTCACCAGTCCCGATGCACTGGGTGACAGGGGAGAGGCCAAGGTGACACCTTAAGGAGCAAAACACGCCCTCTCCTCCTCCTCCTCCTCCTCCTCCCTCTCTGTCCACAGTGTGACTGAACGATGAGGTCATTTGACTGACATCTCAGCCGGCCATTTGAAACCACCCGGAGGAGAAAGAGGGGCGGCGGCGGCAACAGCTCGGCCACATCTCCAGATGCATCATGATGTGTGGTGTGTATCCATGTGTATGTGTGTGTGTGTGTGTGCTCAGGGGGGGGATTATAAAGATTTATTTCACTGGCTCTCCAGCAGCACTGGCATGATTATGATACCATAACACAGAGTGCCATAAAGAAAACGCTGTCAGCTAAATGAAGAGGGGAGTGTTGAAATGTGCCCGCCATTATGTGATCAATCATACCTGTCAAGCGCGTGGCCCTCGATCAAGAAAGCTGTCACTGTCAACTGTTGCCCGTCTCTCCCCCGCTCCCTCTCTCTTTCTCTCCTGTCTTTTATTTTTGGATGCTTTCAGGCTCTGTGTTTGTTTGTGTGTGTGTTTGTGTGTGTGTGTGTGTGAGTTTCTGGGTCATTTTGCCTCCGTTCCCCCGGCGGCCATAAGTCTTCCACCGACAATACCTCATGTGAGCGCTGATAAGAGGTGAGGAATTATCAAACACGCCCGGCCACATGCTAGCTGAGATCACACACACACACACACACACACACACCCTCTAATATTTCACAGGAAGGAAGAAAGGGGAACATGCATCATTCTGACGGAGCGAGAATGGAGAGAGACATCCCTCCGTTATCTCCACACACACACGCACTGTCAGAGATTTATAGTACAAGGCTTTAATGGTGGCCTCGCACCTCTCTGTCTCTCCCCTCCCATGTGTCTACCACTCTCCTCTTTTACACAGACACACAAACACACAGCCATCCGTCATTCGCCTTCTTCTCCTCCTTTTCTTTCTCTGTCTCGTTTCTCCCTGCGCCTCCACCTTTGCTTCTCTCGCCTCCTCGTTTTTTTTTTTTCCCCCTTCTTCTCTCCCATCAGACAGCTCCCTCTTTCTTCAGTCCATTGAGAGTACAGTACATATGAAGATGTCAGTGCGTGGCCTGTTTCAGAGAGGAGGGAGAAGGGGGAGGAGATTTCGGAGGAGAAGTGTGCGTGCTGTCAGGCAAAGAGGAGGCACAAGGAGGAGGAGGAGGAGGAGGAGGCGGGTTGCTGCTGGAGAGTTGTGTCGACACACTTACTGTACATGCACACACTGTAACATAAACGCACGTGTACAAATAGCGTAATGTTCCCAATAAACATCATCCTGACAGCCGTACAGGACTCTCTAATGGGGAGCGGTTCAACCTTAAATACAGACCATTTTTCCACGTGATTTGTAGAGCAACACTCACAGCTGCTGTGCAGGGCAGGACACCTGACGTTTATTCCTCTTATGTATTGAGTTATAGTACTGGAGTTACAGCACAATTCCCTTTAAAGGGATGTCAAACTGCAAGATGACATTTCCATTAAAATGTTTTTAGATTTATGTCACCACTGGGTGTAAAAAAAATATCTTGACACTACAAGAATCTGAAGTCTTTTCTAGGCAAAGAGTAGTGCGTCAGCTGATTTCCCCTAAATTAAACAATTAGTTTTGCTGGGGATTAAAAGCTTTTTCCTTTTTTTTCTTTTCTTTTTTTTAAAGAGTAGAGCAAGTAGTAAACATCCTGGGATTTCAAAATGCAGTAATTATTTCTGCATTTTGGAGATGTTCAGTTTGACTTTCAACATTTCTGAAATACGGAGGAATGAGTCTGGGAGAGTTGCTTTGTAAACTCAGGACTTGAGATCCATTCCCTATATTCCCTCAGTGTCTCATGTCTGTTAACACACCTGAAGGCGTGGACATCATGGACATTATTCCTCTTAAGTTGCAGGAACGTAGGATCGTGCATGTTGCTGATATTTAATATTATACTGTATATGTGACTAATGTTCATGCTAACCCTGAGGCCAATTTTGCAAATGTTTTGTAATATTAGTTTATGAGTTTGAGTTTAAATAAGGTGAGTATTGTTGGAGGCAGCTTGACTTTAACACCATTTCATACATTATTTACTCAACCCGTAATATCAGATTATGGAACTTTTTTTAAAAAGTTGAGTGTATATAATTGAGGAAAATTTTGTTTGTGTGTGTGTTTTTTTTATTTGTTTCTTTGTATGAAAAATATTATGTTGAGATCTTTTTAAACATAGGATGCCTCCCTCCCTGAACAATTTTCAACCTGTCAATTATATATCTGCTCTTACTATGAATATAACCTGTTTGTTGTATATGCTGTGATGTCTGAGTGGGAAATCAGGGTCATAGATTTGAGAAATTACTGTATGTTCTGTGTTTCCAAAAGAAAGAAAAAAACAAAAACAAAAAGTAGTTCATCCTCTGTGAGTGCATATCTGTGTCGGTGGATGTTCTCTAACATGTGATCATGTCTACATGCGTGTCCTGGTGTTGTTGCTTTGTTGCTAAGATGACTGGAAGGGAACAATTGTTTCCTCTTGACCTCCTCCTTTCTCTGGCTTTATGTAAAAGACACAGAAAGAAAGAGAGAGAGAGAGAGAGAAAGAGAGAGGATTAATGACAAAGATGCTCTCTACTGATGGCTACCCAACATCATTACATCCATGAACCGCATCATCTGAGCCATCCCACACCCCCGCCGCCCCACCCCCGTACCTGCAAACCCGTCATCGACGAACAGAGGTCATTTCAAAGTCGTTGAGGATACGTTTTGTCTCTCTCGCCGTTTAGTCCACAAAAAAAAATCATAAAATATCTGTATGGACAACTGGCTTCTTGGAGGACGGCATCTGAATAGGTTTTGAGTTTTAAAGTATATCAACAGTGGCATGAAAGACCCAGGTTTAGTGTACACGTGTGTGTGTGTGTGTGTGTGTGTGCGTGTGTGTGTACAAGCAGTCTCTAGTTCTGGATTGGCTGGAAAAGTAACAACTGATCATCTGTGTCTGTTCTCCATTTTCACCTGAATGTCAGTTTTTGTATGCAGGAGATGTTTGCTATCTCCCCCAACACACACACACACACACACACACACACATCAACTCACACTCCACACACTCACGCACGCACAGCCTCTCGCCCTTCAATACAACCCTATAATTTGCCAGATGCAGCGAATCACCGGTTACTATGGCAACTACAGCGGGTAGAGAGTTTTTCTTTTTCTCGATTTTGGCCACGGCTCTGCATAGAGACACACACCAGGACACACACCACGCGGGCACACACCAGGGGACGCACCAGGATACACACACACACCCATCATGTGATAATGGCCGAGGTGCAGAATGGAAGTGAAAACCAGGCGTTTTTAAAGGTGCAGCCCGCAGATTTTTGGATTGGAAGCAGGTGACACCAGGTTTCGGCCATGAAATCATCCCATAACAACAGCTGCCCTATTGATCCCATCCTATTGATTCAAATAGCACTAAAACTAAATCTATTGTACAATGATTATTTTTAATATTGGAGTTGACTGGGTTGAATTGATAAGGCAAGTCTAATGACGCCCTTCTCACAAACCTGACAGACTACTAATCAAGTGGTTGATCAGATTATCTGTAATTCATTGTTTGATAGATTTCATACTAACAGGTGCTCATTTTATTCTAAGCAGTTTCAGATGGAGCTAAAGTTTGGCAGACCAAAGTCATTTATGCTGAAATTATATAAGGTTAAACTAAAAGCATCAAATGAAATGGTAAAATGCTAAAACAAAATAACCAAAAATGTAATTTCACAAAAAAAGCATCACAACAATGTCTCCACACTCGTGTCATATTAGACTTGGTTTTGATTTTCTGGAGAATTTTATAATCTCATCATGTCAAGCTGTCCGTGTTTACAGACTTTTTCCAGCCACTGTCCTTTTATTTATTATTCACAATTGCAAATCGTCCTATGTCCTATCATCCTGTTGATTCAAATAAAACTAAAACTTCATATATTGTACAAAGATTATTTTTTAGTGTTTGGGGTGAGTCTTTCTTAAAGGAAAAAGCTGATATGCTGACAATAGTTCACTTTATTTCAGTGAATTGCAGTTTCAAATGGAGGCAAAATCTGGCAGATAAAACAGATATATGATTATTGCAGAAATTATTAGATCACTTAAAGCTGTTGGTTCCTGTGAGCCCATGTCAGGTGACTGAAACTGGAGCTGGGCCCTCAGCAAATGGAAAACCCAACACTAATGTTTTTTCATGTGGGAAAGGTGTGGTACTGTGGAAAAGGGCGCATACATTTTATAGATTCTAAATAGTACATGTACTGTTGATAACTTCAAAGTGACCACAAATGTCCTCACATCCTTGTTCTTCCTGAATGTGCACCGCAAATTTGAAAAGATTCAAATTAAAACTGTTGCGTCCACAAATAGAAACTTTGGCCTGCTGGTGGTGCTACAGAAAAAGTCATAGGGTCATCAAAACTACGTAGACTTCTTCATCTAAGGGTCATGAATGCGCACAGCAAATTTGAAAAGATTCACATTAAAGGTATTCACGTTATTGTGTTCACAGTGAGGATCTGTGGTGGCAGATCCATGATATCCCCAGTGTGACATTTTGTGGAAATAATACAGTGAAAGAGGTTGAATTTGGTGTATGGATGCAATTTTTTGGAGGCAAATTTTGCTGAATGGATTAAAAAAACAGATTGACCAACCGACTGACAGACAGACACACACTCACACACACACACCAAGGAGGGTAGCAGAATGTGGATGAGGAGAGCAGATTCTCTAGAGAAGATGCCTGGTATGAACAGAATGAGCTGAACTGACACTAATACTCTGAGACAAGCTCAGTGAGTCACAGCTACCCAGCATACTAATACAATACACACACACACACACACACACACACACACTGAGGCTCCGATCCAGTCAGTGGATGCAGACACAAACGGAGCAACCAATAGTAAACATTTTTTCACGAATCTTCAGCAAAAGTATTCTGAAATGCCATTCTAAGATGTTTCACGCTGTAATTACTGATGTGCCATTTAGGAAACACAACCTCTAAAATGCTAAGTGAAATGCTGCTATTTCTATAATAAACCCCGAGTCATCTGCAACAGCAAAAGTGGGCTGGTGCTGAGCTAATAAAAGCTAGCGGGCAAGGGATTATCCTCACATACACACCCAAACACACCACACACACACACAGACACATACATACACATACACACTCTGTTTGGCCTGCATCTGGTTGGGCCTGATAAGAGGAATTTTCCTCTCTTGAGGGAATCAAGCAAGAAGGCAAACACGAGGGATGGAGATGTGAAGTGAGGGGCGGGCAGGCGGGGGAGGAGAAGGGAGGCGTTTGCACAGAGTGGGTGACAGTTGAAAGTTGAGGTGTGTGTGTGTGTGTGAGAGAGAGAGAAAGAGAAAGAGACAGAGAGAGAGAGGGCTGTCATTGTCATTGCCTACAATATCAGCAGGCCGAACATGCTGCCTCCTTTTTGAATGTGCAAGAATGTGTGTGTGTGTGTGTGACTCCAGCCACTTCGGGTTTCCTACATGTTTCACAGGCTGGTTTAGGGAAATGGCAGATAATCAATAAACAGCATGTAGACACACACACACACACACACCTACATCCTACAGGCGGTGAGGCTATCGAGGATTTACAGCTCTAGTTTTCCGAGTTTGGAGAACACTTTTTTCCCACTGCCTTGGTCCTTATTTTAACTGAAAAATCTTGATAAATGTATAGTGTGTTACACGAAATACAATAAAAGACAACCATATTTTATTAGAACTAATTAGAGATGTTTGACACAGTAATATGCATTTCCATTTGGTGGCCCTTTTGAATCTCCCCTGGAACAAATCTTTGGATTTTAAGCCAGCTTTGAGAAACACTCATGTCAGACTTGGTATTTTCATCGGCGGTGTCCTTGAATCGTCCTTCAAAAACAATGGCAGGGAATCAAAGCTAATGCTGCCTAAGCATGTTTTTGTCTGAACTGTGTGTGCGTGTGTGTGTGTGTGTGTGTGTGTGTGTTAGGGGGGCTGGTATCCTACGTAAGTGTGGCGACAGCAAACCCAGCCATGTCAGCTGACAAAAAAGCAATTCTCCTCTTCCTCCCCTTTGCTTCCTGTCAAGTTATGCAAATTTGGATTTAAGCTCTCATTCTGCTCTGCGGGGGTGTAATGCCCCGGCCAATCAAAACTAAACTCTGCGGCAGTCATTTACATAAATCTGCATGGCTAATGTACTGTGCAAATTGAAGGAGTGACACTGTGACCTCACCTTTTCCCCAGCAATAATATTATACAACAACTGACCTTAAACTAAAAATGTAATGGCCTGATAAATCCATTCATTCCCATTCGGTGTGACTCAGTGGAAAACAAACTGCATTTGTTTGTGTAATTGCCCATGAGCGAGAGAGATGGAGGGAGAAAGAGATGGAGAGAAAGTGTGTGTGAAAGAGAAACTCGTGAATAAACAGAGGAGATGGATGAGTCTATTAAAGCGGTCACTAATCCAGGCTATTAAGGCGCAGAGTGGAGCAGTGTGGGAGAAGAGGATACATACGCTGGTCTAATGGCTCTAAATACAGACCTAAATGAAGCTAGGGAGCGTTGGAGATGATTATGAATGTCTCCCTTCCACCTGGGCCGTAGCAAGGAATTATGGGCCACATGCACAGGAAGTGACTCTGGGACCCCCTCCACTTTCCTCCTGTCCCTCCTCCACCCGTTACTCCATTTATGACAAGTGTCTATGTCCAGCCAGCCAGCCAGCCACAACACAAACACACCTACCGATGAATTATCCAACACACCAGCAGTTGATATTATGGGTTTTAGGTGCTATGCTTAGCGGCGCTAATGGGCTATAATGACCACACTTTCATCGATAGCTCCCCGTTCGCACTCAGTCTAGGGAGGGCGATTGTGATTTATACTTGGGAAGCATGAGAGGTATTTTAGTCCAGACGCTTCAGGGATTTGACCTTGGTAAACAGCGCTGCTATTACTCCCAGTGTAGCAGCACTGTTTACACCCCACTTGATTCTCACCACTTTCTTTTTGCTATCCGCGAGTGGTCCTACAAAAACAGACCTCATTCGGTATAAAGTTTTATCTGTATTTTTGTCCGGTTAAAGTAAACCCAGCATGCCGCCACACGCATTTCTACCTGGGAGCCGTCCAGGACAGCTGCAATCTTCTGCTGCCGGGCGCTGCTGGGGGCTAAGGGCCTTGCTGAACAGCACCTCGACAGCACTTTTTGAAGGTGAGGTGAATTTCAAAGCCAGCTCAGTGTCACAAGCCTGCAGCTCTATCAGGCGGACTGCAAAAGTAACCCTTAATCCTCCGGTCACCTTCAAATTTCTCAACGAAACACCTATGGGTACAGGACACAGAAAAATATCACCATGTTGCATTTAAATTAGGAAAAGTCACTGGATATGAACAAAAAAAGTCATGTATTTAGAAAAGTTCAGCATTGAATGGGGTTAAATTAAAGAGTAACTAAACCCTATGTCCAGTGTGTTAAGCCTGAGCCCTGAAAATACAGTGTATGGTGCCAGAAACTGTACCATTTTCACCATTACACGTCAGGCTTCACACAGATTTGTGCTTGGGGTTCAGTGACTGATTCCAGCCTAAAACACCATTTAAAATCTTGCATTGTCAGTCTACATTGTGTTTCTGGTGCTGTTTCACTTTTTGATGTTGCATATTTGTTATTCCATGGCTACCTGGTGAAAAATTAATCTGCTGAGAGATATTCAGCTACAGTGGAGTTTCAGCGTCAGTCTTGAAAAATAAGTGAGTAAGGCCTTCAGTGAATCTTCAAAGAGAACTCCAACACAAAGGTGAGAAAGCACATTTCTTTCTCCCACTACGCTCCATTGTAGCTCAGCTGCTCTATTCATTGGCCAGTTTACGAATGGAAAAATGATTGAATAACACCCTAGAACTACAAAATAACACCTGAAAGGCAAAGTAGGTCACCAGTTCCTGTTGTTAAACAGTGTTAACGTGTTTTAGGGTGGAATTTTCCTTTTCCTGAAGAGTGAGAGATCAAAGCAGGTCAGGTGCTCTTATGAAATTTTAACTCGAGGTTTGGGTCAACTTCAAAGGTCTCCGCACAGTTCAGGTCTTAGCCGAGCTTCTAGCAATTTCTCCGGTCCCACCGTTTCCCGTTCATTTTATGTCACGAAGCAACCTTCCACCTTAAGCCGGTCTGTTGGCCTTCGATGAGCAGCGCAGGGCCTTGATGAGAGAATCCTGCTGACAGCGCAGCAGCAACCTGAGGAGGCTGGGCGCTCGGCGGGACAACCCGGAATCCGCTGAGAGGAGCAGGAATGAGAGGCCTCCAAACACTCTGCTGTCCTCCACCTGGGTCACACACACACACACACACACACACACACAAAGAAATGCTCACATCTACCAACATATCGGTGTTCACTAGGGATGGAACAAGTATTGGTTTTAAGATAAACTGTGATGAACTTTTAATGATTATTAGCATTGGTAACACCATTTAAAATTTGAATCATACGTTTTTGATTGGCACGTTTTTGAATTTTTTTTTTTTTTGTAGCACATGATGTGTAGCATCAACCACAGTCAGCAATAAGTCAATTCTCCTTATCTACCATGTGCACAATGACTACAATGATAATCACCCATAATGCATTTGATATACATGTGTTGTGTTACACTATGGTTTTGGTTGTGTTATGCAAGTGATTTCCAATACAAAACATGTTGAAATTTTTTCAGTGTGCATCAATAATTATTTAACTTTTTTTTTTTTTTTTTTATCTTTTCAGCATATTTTAACCATAAAACGATAATACCAAAAAACGTGATCATTTTGGTCATGATAATTGTGATTTTGAATTTTAATATAAGCATATGGACATAGATACAATGGCTGGGACACATATGAGCACACAGCTGTGCCCACACACACTCACACACAGGAAGGCTTACACAGGTAAACAGGGGATAACATGATTTGCGATGACGTCTCATGAATGAAATGGGTGACGTTCATGGGCTCTTCTCCTTGCATGCTGTCAAAATACAAATTCAAGGAATGGACTTTTAAGGGATGGATGTTACTGTTGGAATTCTACAGTAGGTCTGGAAAATCACTGTGTTTTTTACGTCACTGTGATGCGAGTGTTTTGTTTGAGCCAGGCTCGCCTCTCACATCCAGCCTGGATCCTGATTGGAGGAGCAGGCAGGCCACAGCCAGCGTCTGGCCAATAGGACTGCAGCATGTCAGATTCATCACTGTGGTGAGGTGTTCACGTCCTCCAAGCTGGAGGGTGTGAGGAGGAGAGTGAAAGGGGGCACGATAAACAACTAGGACACACACACACACACACACACACACACTTGCAGACACACACATACACACACTAACCATAGTGGACAAGCCTTCGCTTCCCATTAAGTTCAGTGCTGCCCTGAGGTGGGGGTAAAAATACCTCACCACTGAGAGAGGGACCAAAACAACACCAGTGTCTGTGTCTGTGTTAGTGTGAGTGTGTGTATATGCATATGTGTATGGGTGTGTGTGTGTGAGAGTGTGTTAAGGTCTATTTACATGTGAGCTACTGCTACTCATCAGTGTAAGCTCTCTTCACAGAAATTGCCCTCTGTAAATAATTATTTTAACTGAGGAAACATAATTATTGCAATGGTGATGGTTTCCTGGTGATGCTGTGTAATAAACAGGCACAGTCATTTCTACAAGAAATCAAAAATAAAACGTCAGGACCACGAGCAAAAACTGTAACTAATACGATTGGTGAGAAAGTATGAATGCAAACTCGGTTTAGTCATCTAATCTCCTTACAGTATATCGACTATAAGTGGCTGCAATTAGGATTTCTATCCATCTCTGATTCATCCCTCCTGAAATTGAGCGGCGCGGAGTGACGTCATGGGTTTGAATCCGACCCAGGCTGTTGCATGTTAGCCCCTTTTCTCTAAAGCACAAATGCATAAAAAAAAGAAGAGTGTGTAGGCTAGTGTGTGAACTCGTTGGGGAAAAGAAGGAGAAGAACAGAGGCACAGTGCTTGCTCCTATCTAGGACACGCGTGGGTATTTAAACCCTTCGTCAGTTACCATGAAAAGGCAGCTCATGCTTTTTTTCCCCCGACTTTCATACCCCTCCCATCTGCGGTGTATTCCTTTCTTGAAGCGCTTAAAGGAACAGTTCACCCAAAATACAAAAACAAAGATATTTCCCCACTTGTTTTGGTAAAGTTTAAATGTCAGAAATTCACATATGGGTATTACCTGCTGGAAAACACCAACAAACTGAATCTGTCCACCTATAATTCCTACTCTCAGCGGGTGAATAGATACAGTTGCAAGTGTTGTTTGGCAGGAAATAGTTCCCAAAGAAACTCTTCACTCCCAAGGGTGATGGACTATGTTTGGAACCAGTGTCATTATTTTAGGAAAGAGCTATTGCTGTTGAGTGTTTCTCATGTAAATTTTTGACAATTTGAGGTCAACAAAAGAATACCCATCCAGCGCTGTTATACTGGGGTGCTGGAAGACAGGGGAGACTGCGTTAGACTGGAAACCTCACCAAATCACACAGAAACTATCTGGATGGACAGATTAGACTAGACATAAGTGGGAACATATCTTTTTTTGTAATTTGGATGGACTGCTCCTTTAAGACAGTCACAGTGTGTGTGTGCGTGTGTGCATGTGCCTGCGTGTGTGTGTGTGTGTGTGTGTATTTGGTGAATGTGGGGACATTTCATACTCATAGCAGAGGGTTATGTAACTGCACACCCTTAAACTGAGCCTGGATGCATCTCGGGTTGCACCTCCTGACCAGCAGTCACCTCAGCTCACTGTCACGTTAACATACACACACACACACATACAGACACACACACACACACATAAATATCTGCATATACAGTACACGTTCTGCTCTCCAGAGAGTTACTGGTGTAAAACACTGCTCAAGTGATGCTCAGTGACATTAGTACGATGTCCCTGCAGTCACTCACAGTGAGCACAAAACAAGCGCTCCTATTTAGCTGACACGGTAACAACAATGCACTGTGTGCCAGAGGAAAAACAATCAGCGATGCAAACAAGGATGCGTGGGTTTGTGTTTGTGTGTGTGTGTATAGTGCTATATTGACATAAAAAATCATGATTCACAACACAGTAATGCCATTCTTCCCATTTATGCCTCACATCTCTAAAGGCTGTGTGTGTGTGTATCAGCTGGTTCGACTTGTAACTTGTAACTGCACTGCTCTAGAGTGAGAATTAATCTGGATTCTTGTCTGGCACCGATCGCAGCACCTTCCACAATGAAACAAACCCTGTGTTGTCAGACCTCTAAATCTCCAAGGCGCATACAAGTCAAATAGATGACAAAGTAATGCAGTCCCATGTATTCTCAGGTTCCTCCCTCCAAATAACACAACTGTATTCTCTTGCCGGTGTTTTGAGCACAAAAACACAGATATAGCCCCTCCTCTTCCATCTCAGGTCTCCTTTTGACAAATCACCACATTAAATGCGGCCATTTTAGACGCACCACACTTCCCTCTGATTATTGGTTTCAGATAAAAGTGCAATATTTCCATTCATTTATTTCCGTTCCTGGATGCTGCTGTGTGTGGCATGCGCGCACACACACAGACACGTAGACTTGTGCACACTGGCTCACACACACACATCTTTTTTCTCCTTGGTCGTTAATAATGTACTGATGGCAATACTGAGGTTACTGACCCATAGCCAACCCATTTATCAAACAATACAACTAGCATATGATCATAATAAATATGCTGTAGATGAATGTCGTGCATCCGTGTGAGGAGACCCATTGCTTCCAAGGAGCTGAGAGCAGGAGGACAAATGTGATGGAGAATGGATAAGATCAAATGGAGGTATTTACAGAAAGCAATGTATTCTCCGTCTGGAAATCTTTGTTCTGACACGCAGCGAGCACTTAAAGCCACACCAACAAAATCAAATCCTCTGTACAGTAGATACTTCTTTATGGTGCTCTAGTTTTTCAAGCATGTTGTCTGTATTTTCCAACAGAGTGCAGAAAAATAAAAACCTGACTTCCTTCAGTCCCCGTCCACTCATTTGGCAGGATGTGCTTAGCCTAACTGTAATCTATTAGCATATAGCCAATAATATCAGTGTTTTCCTTGTTTTTATTCAGGAGGTGTACAGTAATAATAGCACCACTACTATTCCTTAAATGTAAAATGTAAAGCACACCCGTCAAGTACCTGTGCAGTGTTTAGTCGCTTTGTTTTTACCACATCTGAAAAAGTAACCTGCACAGGAGGCACAACAGGGCAGAGCATGGAGCAAAAAGCCAAGCATTTACCCAGCAAACCCACTATTTAACTCCATGGTCAAACATGTAGAAAATGGCATTAACTAATTTCTTTTCAGTGGTTTCAGTAGTTACACATCGATCACAGGGAACCACACGGCTAATATTTATGTGCACCGTCAAAACTATCCAATATCGATGAGGGCTTCACCGGATGATCAATGCCTTGGCCTTTGCTAGAACATCTGCAACCATAGGAGGTGGAGCTTGGAATTGTGGGTAAATGCATTCTCTGATTATCCATTTTGTCATAAAGTCTGTGACATTAATGTGCCTCTGCCTATAATCCATGCAGTGAGTTCTGCTCTTGGCGGAACAGTGCTGGTGTTGTCCTGACCCCTAGTGGCAGAAGGATAAAACTACAAATACATGAAAACTGCCACAGATAGACTGACAGACAGACAAACAGACAAGACACTTTGAAATATGATCCAATAATCACATACCAGTTAGCATGTCCTCCCCCATATACAAGCCTATAAATGACATATGACATGCTGGCATCTGGGCATTATTTACCTAATGACATTGTGCCATTATGACATAATAATATAGTGGTATTAGCGCATATTAACCTTATAATGTATTTGCATGGGGATATATTGACATAATGATACACTGGCATGGAGACTTATCCACCTGATCACACAGTGCCATTATGACATCATAATATATTGGACATATTGAACTTATTACATATTTGACAGGGGCAACTTGACAGGATGACATTTTGACAATGGGGATATATTGACCTGATGGCATAGTGCCTTTATGATGTAATGACATATTCAGAAGATAAAATATTGACTTAGTGACATTATGGCATAATGATATGATCAGATATTGGTTTGTGGACCTATTGACACAGTGATATACTGTCTTGAGGATATACTAACATAATGACATATTTCTATTACGTCACATATTAACATGGGGACATACTGACACAGGGGACATGATGGACTTATGACATAACCATACTTTAATTTATACTTCATTTTTTAAAAACTTTATATTTAACAGGGATGATACACATTGATCAACACTGTTGTTATGTGGCATGAATGTGCCAGATTTAGCCAGCTGGTTAATATCCATCTGTTGTCCATGAACAGAATGATGTTAAGACCTAACGCTTCCATCAGGTAGACGCTGCAGGGTTCCAGTTAAATACAGGAAAAGATGCAGGAATAGGTATAAAAACTCTTTCATCTCTCTATCAATAAGTCTCCGAAACTCAGGACATCAGCATGGGTGTGAAATGAGGGGCTGAGTTGCACATATTTGAATGCACTTCATGTGTGCACTTGTCTGTGCTATGCACTTTATGTCTATTAGTGCACTGTAATTATATGCATTTTTTTATGTAGCAGCCTTTTTGTCTAAGACCATTTTTCCCAGGGGACAAATAAAATAATCTTGAATCTTGAATAAAACTGTGACATTTGGACCTAATGGCAAAAGAACACATTGATCTACTGACATTGTGACATAATGATGTGATAACATAATGGCATTACACTATGACACATTGACACATTACATATTGACATGTTGGCATAACAATATATTGGCATTATGACATACTGACCCAATGGCACAATGCCATATTGGCATGATTACATTGTGACTAAATGAAAAAATATTGGCACATAATACTGACGTTATGATATGATGATAGACTGACCAGATGTCATATTAGCATTTAGATGCAGCATCAAGAAATAACGGCATTGTCATAACATCACACTGTGTGAACAGCTGATGGCTCAAGTGTACCTTCATATGTAGTTTAAGAAGCAGGGCAGGGCTCTTTAAAATCCTCCTGGCACGCTGTATTGGTATGAACTGGACCCTGAAGATTAAAAGATTGTGTGTGGTAGCCATAATGGCACAGATTTTCAACTTTTTCTTCTCATTCTGATTTTTCACTTTGACCCCTGTCATACCAAATGAGGATGCCTGCATGTCCAGTGTGTTCAGCCTGTGGGCGTTCCCTGAAGTGCTTGGCCTCTTCAGCAAACGGCAATACACAATATGACTCTGGCCAAGACAGACCAGCACAAACATGCACAAAAGCGGGTGCAGGCACTGACTGACCTGTAACCTCCTGAAGAAAAGCAGCCAGCCTGCTTTGCCTCACTGTTTGTAGAGCGTTCCAGCTTGTTGTCCACGTGGACCACCAGGAATTTTCTCAGTGACATACCGACTTCACTCTGCATGTTTGTGTTGAACCTTTACAGCCCAAGGAAAGTAATGTGAAGGGTCAGTTCCCTCCACAGATCTAATCCACCTTCCCACTCCTGTTGCACAATCGTCTCTTGTGGTGATGATTCAAGCAGAAAAGGGAGTAGCCAAGGTCACTGTCAAAAGCCATGAAACAGCAGTCACTGATACTCTCTTTGGATTACATGTCATGAATTTGAGATTAAACACAAAGAAATATTAACATATTGAACTATGTATGATATGCATGTACAAAAAAACACTGGAGGTATAATGAAACTACTTGTGCAATCTAGTAAATAAGATTGTGAGGTTGTGAAATTGTGAGGTTAAGTCTTGTCCCCACATTCAAAATCTGCAGGGCTGAAATGAGGTAACTGGAGCTGCAGCTGAATGTTCAGGCCACTGCTCATGTCATGACTTGAAAATGTGCTTCAAATTGGTGCAAACTGCAAGTGAAGCTGGGCCCTAGCAAAACATTGCTTATGGGAAAAGATAATTCATCCGCTGTGATCAAGCATCACATTAACCCAGGGTTTTCTCAAAAAGACTGTAAGCACTTGCAGCAACTGGTCTACAGGAGCGATTTGGGAGAGCAAATCTTTTACTTCCTAAAATGTCTCCAGGTTTTGTAAATGTACATTTTGGAACATCCATTGTTCCATTATGTAATGTTTTGGTAGTGCGTCATCATCTTGTGTCTGTTCTTTCAAACCTCTTGTGAAATTCAAGAGAATTATAGTAGCCTGCAGTGAATGGACATGGCATACAAAAGGCTTAGATACCAGAGAGGAGAACTACAGGAAGAGCTAACACTCTCACCTTTTTCCAAGAACCACTGCAGTCTGCTCTCTATGTCTTACTTTATTGGAAAGTTGTGACAAATGACTTACTGTTACAGAGCTACCTCGCGGAAAAAATCTGTTTATTCTGATCAAATTACGCAATTAGCTAAAAATTAGATTTTTTGATTTGAGTGGCCTAGTTCTTTCTGTAGATCTGGTTGTTTCTAGTTTAGTTTCTATGGTAATGATGTTAGCTGCATGACAGGACACTTTGCAAAAACAGAAGGATCTGAGGACCAAACAAACCCAAAATAGGTTTGTGTGATGCAGCAGTGTATCTTATCTAATAAAATAAATGTTTCATCAGAGCGTCGCTGTCATTTAGAAATGGCAGAGGGAGGCCAACGGTGAACTGAAGTGGTAACTGGGAAGTTTGAAGTTAATTTTAAGGACAGCAGTTTTGAGTGTCTACATATTTCACATGTACCTGTTTAGTATATAAGCCTATATGTGCAAGGGTAAATTTACCACATTGCAAGTGACAGTGTGAGTTGATGGTTTCAATGGTTCTGCATGCTCAGCTTTACGCGTCACGCCCACATTTACACACCAGCAGGAAAGCCACCGCCCTGGGCTATGCTTTATCTTCCCTCTGGAGTGATTAATATGTAAATTAGGAATGGTTGGCTCAATACTCGCCTACTTCCGATACTATAATGTTTCCTTTTGAGAATCAGTCCTTACATAAAAATATTAATACCAAGTGTTTTCTTTAAAGAATGATTTTAATTTTAAAACATATTGGATGGATCCAATCTGATGGTGAAAAAGTGG